>CAUYLG010005853.1:0-115264 GCA_963573385.1 Cacajao melanocephalus | reverse complement strand
GAAGGGGTCCAGTTTCAGCTTTCTGCACATGGCTAGCCAGTTTTCCCAACATCATTTATTAAACAGGGAATCCTTTCCCCATTGCTTGTTTTTGTCAGGTTTGTCAAAGATCAGATGGTTGTAGATGTGTGGCATTGCCTCCGAGGCCTCTGTTCTGTTCCATTGTTCTATATCTCTGTTTTGGTACCAGTACCATGCTGTTTTGATTACTGTAGCCATGTAGTATAGTTTGAAGTCAGGTAGCGTGATGCCTCCAGCTTTGTTCTTTTTGCTTAGGATTGTCTTGGCTATGTGGGCTCTCTTTTGGTTCCATATGAAGTTTAAGGTGTTTTTTTTTTCCAGTTCTGTGAAGAGGGTCATTGGTAGCTTGATGGGGATAGCACTGAATCTATAAATTACTTTGGGCAGTATGGCCATTTTCACAACATTAATTCTTCCTAACCATGAGCATGGAATGTTTTTCCATCTGTTTGTGTCCTCTCTTATTTCCTTAAGCAGTGGTTTGTAGTTCTCCTTGAAGGGGTCCTTTACATTCTTTGTTAGTTGTATTCCTAGTTGTTTTATTCTCTTTGTAGCAATTGTGAATGAGAGTTCACTCTTGATTTGGCCCTCTGTTAGTCTGTTATTGGTGTATAGGAATGCTTGTGATTTCTGCACATTGATTTTGTATCTTGAGACTTTGCTGAAGTTGCTTATCAGTTTCAGGAGATTTTGGGCTGAGACAATGGGCTCTTCTAAATATGCAATCATGTTGTCTGCAAATAGAGACAATTTGACTTCCCCCTTTCCTACTTGAATACTCTTTATTTCTTTTTCTTGCCTGATTGCTCTGGCTAGAACTTCCAATACCATATTGAATAGGAGCGGTGAGAGAGGGCATCCTTGTCTAGTGCCAGATTTCAAAGGGAATGCTTCCAGGTTTTGCTCATTCAGTATGATATTGGCTGTGGGTTTGTCGTAAATAGCTTTTATTATTTTGAGATACATTCCATTGCTACCTAGTTTATTGAGAGTTTTTAGCATAAAGGGCTGTTGAATTTTGTTGAAGGCCTTCTCTGCATCTATGGGGATAATCATGTGGTTTTTGTCTTTGGTTCTGTTTATGTGGTGGATTATGTTTATAGATTTGCGTATGTTAAACCAGTCTTGCATCCCCAGGATGAAGCCTATTTGATCGTGAT
Source organism: Cacajao melanocephalus (assembly GCA_963573385.1). Classification (NCBI taxonomy): domain Eukaryota; kingdom Metazoa; phylum Chordata; class Mammalia; order Primates; family Pitheciidae; genus Cacajao; species Cacajao melanocephalus. Next base: position 114,083 of record CAUYLG010005853.1, on the reverse strand, counting down.
GGATAAGCTTTTTGATGTGCTGCTGCATTTGGTTTGTCAGTATTTTATTGAAGATTTTTGCATCTATGTTCATCATAGATATTGGCCTGAAGTTTTCCTTTTTTGTTGAGTCTCTGCCAGGTTTTCGTATCAGGATGATGTTGGTCTCATAAAATGATTTGGGAAGGGCTCCCTCTTTTTGGATTGTTTGGAATAATTTCAGAAGGAGTGGTTACCAGCTCCTTTTTGTATGTTTGGTAGAATTTGACTGTGAACCCATCTGGACCTGGACTTTTTTTGGTTGGTAGGCTATTAATTGCTGCCTCAACTTCAGCCCTGGTTATTGGTCTCTTCAGGGTTTCATCTTCTTCTAATTTAGGCTTGGGAAGGTGCAAGTGTCCAGGAATTTATCCATTTCTTCCAAGTTTACTGGTTTATGTGCCTAGAGTTGTTTGTAGTAATCTCTGATGGTAGTTTGTATTTCTCTGGAATCGGTGGTGGTATCCCCTTTATCATTTTTTATTGCATCTATTTGATTCTTCTTTCTTTTCTTTTTTATTAATCTGGCTAGCGGTCTGTCTATTTTGTTGAACTTTTCAAAAACCAGCTCCTGGATTTATTGATTTTTTGAAGGGTTTTTTGGTGTCTCTCTCTCCTTCAGTTCTGCTCTGATCTTAGTTATTTCTTGTCTTCTGCTAGCTTTTGAGGTTTTTTTCAATCTTGCTCCTCTAGCTCTTTCAATTTTGATGATAGGGTGTAGAGCTTTCCTTGCTTCTCATGTGGGCATTTATTGCTATAAATTTCCCTCTAGACACTGCTTTAAATGTGTCCCAGAGATTCTGGTATGTTGTGTCTTCATTCTCGTTGGTTTGAAAGAACATCTTTATTTCTGCTTTCATTTCATTGTTTATCCAGTTGACATTCAGGAGCCTGTTGTTCCGTTTCCATGTAGTTGTGTGGTTCTGAGTTAGTTTCTTAATCCTGAGTTCTAATTTGATTGCACTGTGGTCTGAGAGACTGGTTGTTATGATTTCTGTTCTTTTGCATTTGCTGAGGAGCGATTTACTTCTAATTATATGGTCAGCTTTAGAGTAGGTGTGATGTGGTGCTGAGAAGAATGTATATTCTGTGGATTTGGGGTGGGGAGTTCTGTAGATGTCTGTTAGGTCTGCTTGGTCCAGGTCTGAGTTCGAATCATGGATATCTTTGTTAATTTTCTGTCTTATTGATCTGTCTAATATTGACAGTGGAGTGTTACAGTCTCCCACTATTATTGTGTGGGAGTCTAAGTCTCTTTGTAGGTCATTAAGAACTTGCTTTATGTATCTGGTGCTCCTGTATTGGGTGCATATGTATTTAGGATCCTTAGCTCTTCTTGTTGCATTGATCCTTTTACCTTTATGTAATGCCCTTCTTTGTCTCTTTTGATCTTTGTTGGGTTAAAGCCCATTTTATCAGAGACTAGGATTGCAACTCCTACTTTGTTTTGGTCTCCATTTGCTTGGTAAACCTTTCTCCATCCCTTTATTTTGAGCCTATGTGTGTCCTCCAATGGGTCTTGAATTTTTATCCAATTCACCAGTCTATGTCTTTTGATTGGGGCATTTAGCTCATTTACATTTAAGGTTAATATTGTTACGTGTGAATTTGATCCTGCCATTTTGATGCTAGCTGGTTGTTTTACCCCTTAGTTGACACAGTTTCTTCATTGTTTTCATGGTCTTTACCATTTGGTACATTTTTGGAATTGCTGGTACTGGTTGTTACTTTCCATGTTTAGTGCTTCTTTCAGGAGCTCTTGTAAGGCAGGCCTGTTGGTGACGAAATCTCTGATAAATTGCTTGTCCGTAAAGGATTTTATTTCTCCTTTTCTTATGAAGCTTAGTTTGTCTGGATATGAAATTCTAGGTTGAAAGTTATTTTCTTTAAGGATGTTGAATATTGGCCCCCTCTCTCTTCTGGCTTTGTAGGGTTTCTGCCAAGAGATCTGCTGTGAGTCTGATGGGCTTCCCTTTGTGAGTAACCCAACCTTTCTCTCTGGCTGCCCTTAGCATTTTTTTCCTTCATTTCAACCCTGGTGAATCTGACTATTATGTGCCTTGGGGTTGCCCTTCTTGAGGAATATCTTTGTGGTGTTCTCTGTATTTCCTGGACTTGAATGTTGGCCTGCCTTGCTAGGTTGGGGAAGTTCTCCCGGATAATATCCTGAAGAGTTTGGATTCATTCTCTCTGTCACATTCAGGTACACTTATCAAACGCAGATTAGGTCTTTTCACATAATCCCATATTTCTTGGAGGCTTTGTTCATTTCTTTTCACTCTTTTTTTCTCTAATCTTGCCTTCTCGTTTTATTTTATTGAGTTGATTTTCAATTTCTGATATCCTTTCTTCTGCTTGGTAGATTTGGCTATTGAGACTTGTGTATGCTTTGCAAAGTTCTCATGCTGTGTTTTTCAGCTTCATCATGTCATTTACATTCTTCTCTGTTTATTCTAGTTAGCATTTTGTCTAACCTTCTTTCAAGGATTTTAGTTTCTTTGCATTGGGTTAGCACATGTTCTTTTAGCTCAGAGAAGTTTGTTATTACCCACCTTCTGAAGCCTGTTTCTGTCAATTCATCAGACTCGTTCTCCAACCAACTTTGTTCCCTTGCTGGTGAGGAGTTGTGATCCCTTGGAAGAGGACTGGTTTTTGGTATTTTCATTCTTTTTGTGCTGGTTTCTTCCCATCTTTGTGGATTTATCTACCTGTGGTCTTTGTAGTTGGTGACTTTCAGCTGGGGTCTCTGAGTGGACATCCTTTTTGTTGATATTGAAGCTATTTCTTTCTGTTTTTTAGTTTCCTTCTAACAGGCAGGCCCCTCTGCTACAGGACTGCTGGAGGTCCACTCCAGACCCTGCTTGCCCGGGGATCACCCACAGGGGCTGCAGAACAGTAAGAGTTGCTGCCGGTTTCTTCTTCTGTTATCTTTGTCCCAGAAGGGTACCTGCCAGATGTCAGCCTGAGCTCTCCTTTATGAGGTGTCTCTTTGGATATACAGGGGTCGGGGAGCTGCTTGAGGAGATAATCTGTCCCTTATAGGAGCTCAAGTGCTGTGCTGGGAGCTCCATTGTTCCATTCAGAGCTGCTGGGGCAGGTATGTTTAAGTCTGTTGCAGCAGAACTCATAACCACCTCTTTTCCCAAGTGCTCTGTCCTGGCAAGGTGGGGCTTTGTTTATAAGTTCCTGATATGTTGCTGCCTTTTTTCAGAGGTGTCTTGCCCAGCAAGGAGGTAGTCTAGTCACAGTCTGCCAGCAGAGGAGTTGCTGAGCTGCTGTGGGCTCTGCCCTGCTGCTGTGTGAACTTCCTTGTGGTTTTGTTTACAGAGGTACAGTTAGAACTGCCTCAGTAATGGTGGACTGCCTAGAGAGTAGCAGACTGCCATGGTAATGGCAGACTTCCTTGGTAAAGGTGGATTGCCTCAGTAATGGCAGACTGACTCGGTAGTGGTGGACTGCTTCGGTAGTGATCGACTGCCTTGGTAATGGTGGGTGCCCTTCCCCCCACCAAGCTGGACCATCCAGGTTCAGCTGAGCTTGCTGCGAAACTCTCAATCCAGAATGTTTCAGATTGCTGGTCTTTGTGGGGGTAGGACCCGCCAAGCCAGATCACCTCTTTCAGCCCCCTCTTTTTTAGTTGAATGGGTGGTTCTGTGTCCCAGGCATTCCAGGTGCCACTTGAAATGGCCACCCAGATTTGTGTGAGTTTTTGTGTGGTAACCTGTGAGGCCAGCTGAAAGAGCTGTGCTGGAAACTCATGGCATTTTTCAGCCCAGGAATATCCTGGTCTGTGGGCAGGAAAACTCATTTGGAAATGCGGGATCACTTACCCTCTGTGTTATTCTCACTGGGAACTGCACTCCAGAGCTGTTACTATTCAGCCATCTTGGATCTTTCTCCTGATTTTCCCTTCCTTTACTGTGTGTGCGTATATGTGTATATACGCACACACAGTAAAGAAACTTTGTGTGTATACATATACTGTGTATACATATATACAAACTGTGTATATACTCCGTATACATATACTGTATGACTGTATATATACACACTGTATATATACTTTATATACATGTATATCTGTGTATACATATATACAGATATATACACATGTATATATACATATATGTATACATATATAGATATACATATATGTATACACAGATATACCATATATATATAGTATATATGGTATATCTGTGTATATACTATATAGTATAGAATATGGTATATCTGTGTATATGACCTCAAAAGATCCGCCTGCTTTGGCTTCCCAAAGTGCTGAGATTAAAGGGGTGAGCCACTGTGCCTGTCTTTTTAAAAAAATTTTTTTAAATTTTAAAAATTAAAAAAAAATTATTTTCAGTAGAGACAAGGCTCTATCTCTGTGTTGCCCAGGCTGGCCTCTTCTCTTCAATCACATTCTCTATGGTGCCACAGACTCAGCAGGGTAATATTCCAGTTGCTCAGAGTAGTGACCTGTTCTGGAGCACACCCTCGGATTGGCTTTTCTGCTTCCCAGTTTCACTTTTTTCATTGTTCCCCTTCTGTTCCTTGTGATTTCTTTCCACTATAAACTACCTGCATCCTGCTCTTGTCTCAGGCTCTGCTTATTGGAGGAACCAAGCCTAAGACAGATTCCCGTGTAAAATGTGATGTAATGAATTAGCACTTGAGAAGGACCCAGGAGGCCTGGGTTCCAGATCAACTCTGTTACTAATCCGATTTGTAGAAGTCACTTTATCTTCTGAAAAGGTGGGCATTTTTGTCATCATTTTCAGGTGGTACTATGGGAGAAGATCTCCAACCATTTGTTAACTGAGGGGAAAAAAGCAAGAAAAATGCTTGTCACACGCATAAAAAGAGCATGTGTGTGTGCACACATGTTAATAAATGCATGCAAAATGGTGGACCATCACGGTTTACTATATATTTTTGTATAGCTTGAATTGTTTACAGTAAGAATGTATATTAATTAGCTTTGTTTAGACCTCTGGGAAAAAAGAAGACTGCATCTTGTGTAATTAAAAAAAGAAAGAACGTCCACCTCCGAGGAAATGGAATGATGCTTGTTAAAGTGCAGAGCAGAAGGCATAGCGGGCCACCAATCAAGGTAAGAAAGCCGAGCTGTGCTCTCGTAAGCGCGCTGGGAGGCAGCGGAGCTGAGACCGAGGCCAGGCGGCGCAAGAAACCGCGAACCGAGGAAGGGCGGCTGGGTCTTTTTGGTCGCCAGAGGGCAGAAGTGTAGGGCAACCTAAATCTGCAACTAACCCGCGGTTGCCCAGGCTCCAACGCCAGGCCGAACATTTCAGAAGTCATAAGTTCCATCTCTCTGCCACAGCCGAGACAGACTGGAGGATTTTCAGAGTCAAGAGGAGGCACCCCCCGCCCCCCGCCCAGAGAAGTTTGGCACTCTGAGCAGTCTCAACCACTCTCCCCTCTGCTCTTCCCTTCCCTACCCCCCAACACCCATGGAGGGGAAATTGAGTCACTGGGAGGAGAGGCCAGAGTCATCAGGGGAATGAGGGCCAACGCCAGCCCTCAGGGCCTTCCAGATGCTAGGAGAAGGAGGGTTCTCCAGGAAAACAAAGGGGGGTGAGGAGGGAGGCGGTTGGCTGGGCAGGAGCTGAGCCAGACACATGGAGAAACGCTGCCCAGGATCAAAGGAAATATGACATTTGAAAAGAATGTGCGCGTCTGCATGTGCTGTGCCGGCGGGGAGGGGGGCCGGGGAGGGGCAGAGTCTGGGGAACAGGGGCTGGGCCTCGGGGTGTCTACCCTTGCCTTTCTCGCCTCTGCTTCCCACCTCCCCTGCCCTGTTAGGTGCAGGCACATTGATGGGTCGAGGTGTTCCTCGTCCTTCCTTCTCGTGTGTTTCTCCTTCCTTTATTTCCGAGATGAAGCTGGAAGGGAAATGTAACCTGAGGAGACCAACCAAAGAGAGGGGGAAAAAAAGAAGAGAGAAAAAATCAAACTAGGCCGCCACCCCGCTCAGCCTCGGAACATTCTTCTCTCCCCGCCGGCCTGGCCTCTTCTCCCCGCCCCTCCAGTGCTGCGGCCCTGGGCTTGGAGCCGGGGCAGCTCCGCACGTCACTGGGGTCCCCCGAGGCTGGGGGGGTCCCCTGGGCGGGCCCGAGGGAGGACCGAGGGGAGGGAGGGGAGCCGCCTGGGCTGCTGCGAAGCTCCAGCCCATCAGGCCAGCCCTCCCTTCTTTCCCCAGTCCCGCAGAGCCTGTTTCTCATTAGAGTAACGGGCGCGGTCCCGCCCGGCTTCTGAGTGTTTGTAAACGTCTGACCCTGGGCCGTCGCTTAACCCTTCAGGTGCTGGAATGGGGAGGCGTTGGGGGTGCAGCCCTGAACCCGAGGGATTTAGAGATTGGAGACGCTGCGGCCTCTTAGAGAGCTTTGAAGCTGTGTGGGAGGAAATGATAACCACCCCCCAATCCCTCCCACCCTCCAGCCTTGCCAGTATCTCCCACCGAGTCGCGCGAATCTCCCCTCTAACTCCCTCTCACACAACCCAGGCCTCTCCAAGCCTGACTTTCCCGAAAACTCCCGTCCGGGTCTTTCTTCCTCCTCCAACCCAGGTGACAGGTGTCCAGCCCGGGGGAGGTGAGGGAAGGCGGGGGAGTTGGGGTGCACAGGGTCTCGAGGTTCCAGGCCCCTAATAAACCTGGCCAGGAGTTTTAGAAGAGCCGGAGTGAGATGCTATCGGGTCAGAGATTCATTCCAGACTACAGTTCTAGGGAGGAGGGAGCCAACTTCCCGTGGAGGCTAATTAATGGCTCCTCTGGGTGGCTGGGACAAGGGCAGCGGCAAAGCCTGGCCTGGATCTACGCCCATCAAGGGCTGTGGGCCTAGGGACAGTTCTCAAAGCCTCTTTGGCTCGGACTGCTCCCAGAGGGCATCCAGGCTGGCTAAGCGTTCTTCACTTTAAGGTCCGGGAGGAATGGCTGATGGAGGCGCTAATTAGGCAGGGCAAAGACTTCCAGAAGGCCCGGGCAGAGCAGTCCCAGGCAGGGGACCTGGAAGAATAGCCTTTTCCTCTTCCAAGCAGCCCGGTGCCACTCTGCACCCAAGGACGCTCCTGGCCTCAGGCTTGGAGGGAAAGGGGAGGAGAAGTGGTTCCGTCTTGCTAGATGCTGTCTACGCAGTCTTCAGAACTTTAAAAAGAGTATTCCGTGGGCTCTATACTCTGAGGGCCCAGGATGTGGCCCCTTTAAGGCTCTCGGACCCAGAACCCAGAATTGAGACTAAGGGAGGTGGGGGCTGGGCTCCCTGCGGAAAATGATTGTCACAAAGGCGGACCAATAGGCAACATTAGTATCACTCTTGAAGGACCGTTTTCCAATTCAGTTTTTTTTTTTTTTTGAGGGGGAGGGACTGAAAAGAGGACAGAGGGAGGGAGGGTGGGGGAGGACGAGGGGCGCGTGGTTTTCCCATCTCATCCCTGGAGGAGGGGCTGGAGCATCCCCGGCAGCCAATCAGGGACAGGCTAGAGGCCCCGCTTTGAAGAAGTTTGGGGGAAAAAAGTTTGGAAAAGTTTCTATAATAACGAGGGGGCGTCTGGAGGGAGGCGGCAGCGACGGAGGAGGGGGCTTCTCACAGAAAGGGAGGGAGGGAACCACCCTGGTGAAGATACAGCAGCCTCCTGAGCTCCCCCCTCCCACCCAGGCCGGGACCTGGGGTCTCCTGCCGGATCCATGGGGGCGGCCAGCTGCGAGGATGAGGAGCTGGAGTTTAAGCTGGTGTTCGGGGAGGAAAAGGAGGCCCCCCCGCTGGGCGCGGGGGGGTTGGGGGAAGGTTAGTGCGGGGCTGGGAAGGGGTCTTGGGGTCAGTGAGAGGAGGGCCGGGGATCCTGGTCTGGGGAATTTAAGGCAGCGAGCCTAGGGTTGGGGGTGAGGGAGTCAGAGGTCGAAGGGAGTCGCGGGGGCTCGCTGGCCTGCGGAAGTGAGGCTGGGGGCCGGGGCACCACTTTCTCCTTTTTAGGTCGTGACTGGGATGGGGGTGGGGGTGCCGTTGGCTGCGCGCCGCCTCCCGGCTGGGCCGCCTGTCACTGAACTGGGGGGCAGGCGGGAACAGCGGCCCCAAGAGCACCAGGCGCCGCCAGGGGAAGGGGAGGTTCGGCAGTGGAGCTGGCCCCTCTCGGGCCAAGCAGTGGCGAGGCCGACTGGACGCCCGGGGCTGGGGGCGCTGTCAGGCCTCGCCGGGGCGCCCCTCCCCCTCCCTCGTCTGGCCGCAATGAGAGGCAGATGGCGGGGACTGAGTCGGGGGCGGCGGCTGCCGCTCGCACGAATCCGCGCTGCCCGCCGTCCCCCTTCCCTCGGCTGGGCTGGGCACGCATCACCCCCTCGGCTATACCTCCTCCCCCAGATGGCGGGGAGCGAGGGAGGAGCCGCTTCCCCTAGTCACCACAGCCCTGACGCCCCCCTCCCCTCTGGCCACGGTTGCGATGGCAACTGGGGCTCCTGCCAGAGCCGTTTGGGGGTTTGGGAACCGCTGCTAATTGGGTTCATGTGTGAGTCGCCCCCAGTCCAGCCCAGTGCCTCAAGAAACACGCCTCCAGGCCCAGGCCCAGCTCCAGCTCCTCTGGACCCACCTCCCTCACCTTAAGACCCGCTGGATCGGGTACCCTCGGTCCCAGAATCCAAGGGCCAGCGGGCAAAGGCCTGGCATGCCTGCCTCAATCTCTTCCATCTTCCCAGGTCCAACTCTGCTTTTGCCTTTGTGGCTCAGAAGGTCTCCTTGCAGAGGGGCAGGGAGCATAGCAGGACTTGCAGCCTGGCCACTCAAGGAGCCTAGCCATCTCACCTGCTTCTCTCTCTCCCCTTCTCCCTCTGCTCCCCTTCCCATTTTGACAGAACTGGACTCAGAGGATGCCCCACCATGCTGCCGTCTGGCCTTGGGAGAGCCCCCTCCCTATGGCGCTGCACCTATTGGTATTCCCCGACCTCCACCCCCTCGGCCTGGCATGCATTCGCCACCGCCGCGCCCAGCCCCCTCACCTGGCACCTGGGAGAGCCAGCCCGCCCGGTCGGTGAGGCTGGGAGGACCAGGAGGGGGTGCTGGGGGTGCTGGGGGTGGCCGTGTTCTCGAGTGTCCCAGCATCCGCATCACCTCCATCTCGCCCACGCCCGAGCCGCCGGCAGCGCTGGAGGACAACCCTGATGCCTGGGGGGACGGCTCTCCTAGAGATTACCCGCCACCGGAAGGCTTTGGGGGCTACCGAGAGGCAGGGGGCCAGGGTGGGGGGGCCTTCTTCAGCCCGAGCCCTGGCAGCAGCAGCCTGTCCTCGTGGAGCTTCTTCTCCGATGCCTCTGATGAGGCAGCCCTATATGCAGCCTGCGACGAGGTTGAGTCCGAGCTAAATGAGGCGGCCTCCCGCTTTGGCCTGGGCTCCCCGCTGCCCTCACCCCGGGCCTCCCCTCGGCCATGGACCCCCGAAGATCCCTGGAGCCTGTATGGTCCAAGCCCCGGAGGCCGAGGGCCAGAGGATAGCTGGCTACTCCTCAGCGCTCCTGGGCCCACCCCAGCCTCTCCCCGGCCTGCCTCTCCATGTGGCAAGCGGCGCTATTCCAGCTCGGGAACCCCATCTTCGGCCTCCCCAGCTCTATCCCGCCGTGGCAGCCTGGGGGAAGAGGGATCTGAGCCACCTCCACCACCCCCATTGCCTCTGGCCCGGGACCCTGGCTCCCCTGGTCCCTTTGACTATGTGGGGGCCCCACCAGCTGAGAGCATCCCTCAGAAGACACGGCGAACTTCCAGCGAGCAGGCAGTAGCTCTGCCTCGGTCTGAGGAGCCTGCCTCATGCAATGGGAAGCTGCCCTTGGGAGCAGAGGAGTCTGTGGCTCTTCCAGGAGGTGCCCGGAAGGAGGTGGCTGGCATGGACTACCTGGCAGTGCCCTCCCCACTCGCGTGGTCCAAGGCCCGGATTGGGGGACACAGCCCTATCTTCAGGTGAGGGTTGCGCCTGGCACCATCCCTCTCTCCAGCATTCCACTAGGGGAGCAGGAGGGTCAAAGGATGGATTTGAAGATACTAGTTTCATGCCCTCTGAATTTCAAAAGAGAATCTGCCACCAGCTCAGCAGCTGCCAACTACCTGCTTTTAAAGAGAATTAGAAAAAAAGCACACCCTTTGGATGATTTACAAAAGGGCAACAGTTCCCTGTGGGCCAATTAGAAAAAGCCCCTCCACCCACTGAACCCCATGTATTGTAGGAGGATCAACTAGGTTAAGGAGGAGTTCCTGTAGCCTATAGAGTGCTCCCAAGCCCAGGCTCTGTGTGGCATGTGGCTGAGTGTGGAACTTGGGCTGGATTTCAGCCTTCCACTCTGGCCCTGTCAATAGGTGCCAACCCTAAACAGATTTCCACTCTGTTGCAGGAAATTTCCCTTCTCCAATCCTTAATTTCTAGAGCCTGACCTAGTAGCTTAAAAGTATAGTTGCTAACTTGAATAAAATAGCATGTATTTGCAAGTCAAATAATTCATATTAAAACTTGCAGTTCTTTTATCCCTTCCATCCTCAGAGAATCCTGCCCATTTCAATAATTCTAAATCTTGAGATGTTAGCTTGAGCTGACTCCGTCCAGAACTGTTTCTAGGGGAAAGAACCCCTAACACTGATACCCCTGGGTTTCCCATAGGGCAAAGTTTCTCAACCTCAGCACTATTACTTCAGCACTACTGATATTTTCAGCAGGATAATTCTTTGTTGTATAGGGCTGCAGTGGGCACTGCAGGATGGTTTAGCAGCATCCCTGGCCTCTACCCGTCAGATGCTAGTCGTACCCACTCCCCTAGTTGCGATAACCAAAAATGTCTCCAGACATTGCCAAATATCTGGGCAATTACCTGGGGGACAATTACCAGTTGAGATCCTGAGATCCACTGTCCTAGGGTATCAGGGAGCACAATACAGGATAAGTTGTCCCATCTGAAACCCTTAGCTCCCTGGAATTCCATCTATCAAGCCCCAACTTATGGAAAGGGAGCTGGCTTGGGAGCAGAATGTGCTTGCTCGGTCATAGGTCTGTCAGTGGCTGCTGGCTTCAGTTTGTTGTTTGTTTGTTTGTTTATTTATTTATTTATTTATGAGACAGCATCTTGCTCTATCACCCAGACTGGAGTGCAGTGGTGTGATCTCACTCAGCCTCAACCTCCTGGGCTCAAGCTATCCTCCTGCCTCAGCATCCTGAGTAGCTGGAACTACAGGAGCACCAACACACCCGGCTAATTTTTGTATTTTTTATAGAGATGTGGTTTCACCATGTTGCCCAGGCTGGCCTCAAACTCCTGGGCTCAAGCAATCCTCATACCTCCCCCACCCCCACCTTAGCCTCCCAAAGTGCTAGGATTACAGGTATGAGCCACCATGCCTCAGTTTTTTTATTTGTAAAACAAAGGGTTCATATCTGAGGCCTTTTGTGGTCTGAAGTGGCACTTCTTTATTCTTTCCATCCAGGTCTAGGGATTGGGATGGGCTTGAGAATCCTCTGTATCCACATGAAGCCTCTCACTCCAACCCCTGTGCTCAGAGCTGGGAAGAAGAGAGTTTTAGGCTTGTTGTCATCTTCCACACCTCAAGGGGCTGTGTCCCCTTTGCTTCTGGACTTTTGGATTTCTTCATTTCTTTATCTTTTTTTTAGTTAAAAAAATTCTTTTTTTTCCCTTATTTTCACACATGTTGATATACTTCTTTATTTCTTCTGTGCTTTCCTTTCTCTCAGACCCATACTCCCTCCTCCCTCCCTCAGATTGGGGCTGAGGCTGTACCTGATCAATACTCTTCTTTCCCTCCCAGGACCTCTGCCCTACCCCCGCTGGACTGGCCTCTGCCCAGCCAATATGAGCAGCTGGAGCTGAGGATCGAGGTGCAACCTAGAGCCCACCACCGGGCCCACTATGAGACAGAAGGCAGCCGTGGAGCTGTCAAAGCTGCCCCTGGCGGTCACCCTGTAGTCAAGGTAAGGACAGAGGGCAGGCCTGCTATCCTTTCTCTTCTCCCAGATGGGTTCCAGCTATGCAGACCCATGGCACTGCCCTTTCCCACACTCCCTCTCAGCTCTGACCCTGCAGGCAGCCTGGGGGAGGGGCTGGAGTTGGGGGAGGAGGGGTGCAAGGACCCGGATATGCTTTCTACTCCTCTGTCCTTCCACCCCCACTCAGCTCATCCCATGGGACACCAGCCTCATGTCTACTCTGGAAAATGGTGGCCTGCCAGATATGGGGGAGGGTTTAGGCTGAGGCCAAAAGTCACTGGGAGTTAAGTTTTCTCTATATTGAGTTGGGCCAGTCTCTTTGGAGGCTCTTCTGCCTTTGCCCAGCCCACTTTGGGCTTTCTTCCAAGAAAAACACTGTGAACTCCAGGCCATGTTTTCTCCACAACGAGTGCCCAGTTCCCCCAGGGATTCCCTTGCAGGATATCCTTTATCTTTCACCATTCCCATCCCATGGTGGACTGAAAATCCAGGGATGAATAAAGGATGAGATGGTGGGGATTTCAATGAGGTGGCCCCTCTCTCCCTCTGCTAGCTCCTAGGCTACAGTGAGAAGCCACTGACCCTACAGATGTTCATCGGCACTGCAGATGAAAGGAACCTGCGGCCTCATGCCTTCTATCAGGTGCACCGTATCACGGGCAAGATGGTGGCCACGGCCAGCTATGAAGCTGTAGTCAGTGGCACCAAGGTGCTAGAGATGACTTTGCTGCCTGAGAACAACATGGCGGCCAAGTAAGTCCCCAAACAACTTCCCCTCAGTCTGCAGGCTTTCGACTAGCTCTCTCCATTGGGCCTATGCGGGCCCATTTCTTCCTTTTCCCAGAAGAGCTAGACATCATTCCTAGGAGCCGGCTTCAGGCCTACTCACCATCTGGAAGAGGACTTTTGGGGACGGGGGGTACCCTGGAGAGGCCATCTCTGGATTAGAAAATAGCCTCCTAGGCACACATCGAAAGTCATTCAGGGCTTTGGATGGAAGAGGGGAGCTTCCCTCTTTAGGGATGTATCACCATTCTGGCTTCAGCTAGGAGGGCTTGCCATCCATCCTTTGTCTTCAGCATTGACTGTGCGGGAATCCTGAAGCTTCGGAATTCAGACATTGAGCTTCGGAAGGGTGAGACGGACATCGGGCGCAAAAATACACGTGTGCGGCTGGTGTTCCGGGTACATGTGCCCCAGGGCAGCGGGAAGGTCATCTCGGTACAGGCAGCATCAGTGCCCATCGAGTGCTGTGAGCAAAGAGGCCCTGGGCCATCTCTCCATCTCTTGCAACTCTTTTGTCTGTGTGTCTCTGCCCATTCCCCCTGCAGCGTCCTGTGTCTGCCCTGGGTAGCTCTATAGAGGACTCAGCCTTTATTTCTATTCTAGTTTGTCCCTGCCACAGACTGTCTCTGGGGTGGCCCAGAGTGACCCTGGACCCTATCTGTTCCTGGGGTGCCCGGTGCCCTTGTTTGGGAAACTCTCTGGTCTACCCTGTTTAACCCTCTCTCTACTCTGGGAGTGACCCCTTACGTGGTCTGTGTGACCCCATGGATACTACTGGTTTATTTGTGTGTCTACTGCTGAGGAAGACTCCCTCAGAGCCCTGTGGCAGTTATTCCAAAGAGGGTGGGGACAGAGGAGGCCGCCCCTCCGTGCCCAGCCCAGCCAGTCCTCTTCCTTGCACTGCTCTGCAGCCCAGCGCTCAGCCCAGGAGCTGCCCCAGGTGGAGGCCTACAGCCCCAGTGTCTGCTCCGTGAGAGGAGGCGAGGAACTAGTACTGACTGGCTCCAACTTCCTGCCAGACTCCAAGGTGGTGTTCATTGAGAGGGGTCCTGGTGAGTACCCACTGCGGGGGAGAGGGCAGGCAGGGAGAGCTTGAGACCAGCAGGTGAAATACCTCTGGCACTGGCACTAAACTAGCCAGTGGAGCCTCAGAATTTTTATCTGTAAAATGGGACACAGACTACCCTTCCTATTATACTGCCTGCTTTCCATGTGGGATGAGTATGACAGCAGTCTAAAATGTTGAGGATGCTGAACAAACGTAAGCGATGCACATTCTGTTTGCTAAAGAGGAGTCTGCTTTGAGATAATTTACCCCCATGTAGCTAGGGCATATGAGGAGAAGGCAAGAGGTGATTTACACCCTCACAGCTCCCCACTGGGTGGCTCGTTGAGTTATGGGCAGTGATTAACAGAGCCTGTTAGGTGCCCCAAGATGGAGCTGCAGGTGTGGAGGAAGGGAAGACTGACGGTTCCAGCTTCGTGCACTAACCTGAGGTCTTTGCCTTCCCCAAACACTGCTCACCAAGAGCCTCAGTCCCTATACCCTTTATCATTATTATTATTTGTAGCAGGGTCTCACTTTGTCACCCAGTGGAGTGCAGTGATGCAGTCACAGCTCACTGCAGCCTCAACCTCCTGGGATCAAGCAATCCCCCCCACCTCAGCCTCCTGAGTAGCTGGGACCACAGGCACAGGCAACCACACTTGGCTTATTTTTAAAATTATTTTTTGTAGAGTCAGGGTCTCCTCGTGTTGCCCAGGCTGGTCTCAAACTCCTGGGCTCAAATGATCCTTCTACCTTGGCCTCCCAAGGTGGGAGTGGTGGGTGCTGGGATTACAGGCATGAGCAGCTGCATCTGGCCCCTATATCCAAATGCAGCATCCTAGGTGCTGCATCCTAGCTTCTCCAGAGGTTCTGGGTCATGAGAGTTGGGGGTCTCATTGCCTTCTGTTGAGCTAGGACCCTTTCCTACCTTTGGTCTTCCTTCTCAGCATTATCATGAGAGACAATGTTTGGAGTTGGGTGGGAATATTCAATAGTTGCTTCTGTTACTAACTCACTCTGGTTCCTGGGCTGGCCCTGCCATTTCCCTTGGTCTCAGTTTGCTTCCCTGTACCTTGAGGACAGTTTTAAACCCTACTTCTTCCACTCATATTAAGTTAACATGCAGTGGGCTCCTCTGTGTGTCAGACCTTCTAGTGCCTTCTGGATTTGGCCTTGGCTGTAGCAGGAGGGGAAAGGGCAGAGAACTAGGGCAGGGGCAAGGGCGCTGGAGCTGGGCTGCAGCTCTCTGTTCCCTCCGCACAGATGGGAAGCTGCAATGGGAGGAGGAGGCTACGGTGAACCGACTGCAGAGCAATGAGGTACCAGTATCACTAGGATACCTCCCGGGGGCGGGGTGGGAGAAGGCACAGGAGATTCTCAGCTGGGTCCTCTTGCTCATGGGAGTGGACTTTTCTGGAGGAGGTAGACTGGCCGTTCTGTAAGCAGGTGCATCTCTAGGGAATGAACTTTGCATCTTAGCAAATGGAGAAAGCTAGGAGCTGGAGTCCAGGCCCCTGGAAAGGCTGGGCTAAGCCTAGGTCCCCAAGGGCTCCCTGCCTCATTTTTACTCTTCCTTAGGTGACGCTGACCCTGACCGTCCCCGAGTACAGCAACAAAAGGGTGTCCCGGCCAGTCCAGGTCTACTTTTATGTCTCCAATGGGCGGAGGAAACGCAGTCCTACGCAGAGTTTCAAGTTTCTGCCTGGTGCGTTCTGGGACAGCCCATGGGGGAGTGGGGGGTATAGGCATATGGGGAGCTGGAGCAGGGGCAGAGGCAAGCATTGCCCATTGTGAGGGGCCAAGGGGTGAATGGAACCTGGGAGGAGCAGGCCGCTGGAAAGTGTGCAGTGAGAAGACTGCCAGACCTCTCACCAGCGTGTCCTCCCACTTCCTGTCTTCCCAGTGATCTGCAAGGAGGAGCCCCTACCAGACTCATCTCTGCGGGGCTTCCCTCCAGCATCGGCACCCCCCTTTGGCACTGACATGGACTTCTCACCACCCAGGCCCCCCTACCCCTCCTATCCCCATGAAGACCCTGCTTACGAAACTCCTTACCTATCTGAAGGCTTCAGCTATGGCACGCCCCCTCTGTACCCCCAGACGGGGCCCCCACCATCCTACAGACCGGGCCTGCGGATGTTCCCTGAGACTAGGGGTACCACAGGTTGTGCCCACCCACCACCAGTCTCCTTCCTTCCCCGCCCCTTCCCTAGTGACCCGTACGGAGGGCGGGACTCCTCTTTTCCCCTGGGGCTGCCATTCTCTCCTCCAGCCCCCTTTCGGCCTCCTCTCCCTGCAACCCCACCGCTTGAAGGCCCCTTCCCTTCCCAGAGTGATGTGCATCCCCTACCTGCTGAGGGATACAATAAGGTAGGGCCAGGCTATGGCCCTGGGGAGGGGGCTCCGGAGCAGGAGAAATCCAGGGGTGGCTACAGCAGCGGCTTCCGAGACAGTGTCCCTATCCAGGGTATCACGCTGGAGGAAGGTGGGTGTGGGACTGGGGGCTGTGAGTGTGAGTGTGTGCAAGAGATTGTTCTGCATGTTTGCTGAGGGCTGGAGCTGGGCTTTTCAGAGATCAGGCATCCCTGGTCTCTCAGGGCCAGCTGGAGTGTCCCAGGAGGCATGTTCTTGATGCCCGTGGCCGCCTGAATCCAGTTAATTGAATTCTGAAGGGTGCATGGGGTAACTGTCTCAGCCTTTCTCCTGCCTCTGCCTCTGCCCTCTGCTCCAAATCAGAAAATCTCAGAGCTAGAAGCACTTTCAAGATCATTCCATCCAGCTTGCTCAATTTGCAAGTTCAGGCACTGAGTTCCAGAGAGGGACGGTAGCTTGCTGAGGTCCCAGTCAAGCACACTTGCCATTGCCTCAGCATTCCCCTAAACATGGTGCCTTTGGTCAGGGTTGGGGAGGAGGAGCTTTCCTGTTTTGCCTCTCCTTCCTCCCAATGGCTACACCCATCTCCGGCCCTGCTGATACCAATTCCCCTGACATTTTGGGCTAAGCCGGCAGGAAAGGGATAGGACAGGCACCTGGGAGCCCACATGGAGGGAGCTGGGGAAGATTTGATTCGGAGCAGGTGTCAAGACATGTTGGGGAAACTGAGGCCCCGTAGAAGAAAGCCAGTAGAGGAGGAACCTAGAGGCCTCCTAGATTAAGGCCTGCCTGGAATGGATTGGGGGTCTTTGAAAAAGGAGGGGATCCACCTCTAGCCCAGTCTCTCAAGTGCCCCTCCTTTACAGTGAGTGAGATCATTGGCCGAGACCTGAGTGGCTTCCCTGCACCTCCTGGAGAAGAGCCTCCCGCCTGAACCACCTGAACTGTCATCACCTGGCAACCCCAGCCCCGGCCTCAGCCCTGCCCCCTTTCCCTCCTTCCTGGAGTGGTGGCTACAGAAGCTTAGGGCCAACACTGGCTCCTCTTTTCCCAGCTTCTGCCTGTTTTGCTGTCTTCCCTCCCCTCCTCCAGCTGTGGTGTGGCCCCCAGACCTGGTGCTGCCTTGGAGGGCTGGGGGAAGGAGCCTGTGGAGGAGGGGAGGAGGGTGGAGACTGAGGCTAGGTGTCAGAATGGACTGGAGCGAAGGCATGTCTAGAGTGTGGGCAAACTGGTGCTGGGAAGCTTGATGGTAATAAACTGCTCACTGTTAAGTGCTTCAGGCTCCAGAGCTCTTTGGAGAGAGGGGTAGAGGCAGCTTACTCCAGCCCTGGCCCAAAGATACCCAGAAGTTGGAAAGAGATGGAGTGTGGCTGGGAACATTGCATCCCAAAGAGTTTCTCAGTGGAGTGGGGAAGGCATGAGGGGGCTCAGAAGCTCCTTGACTGGGGCCAGGGTTGGGGGCTAGGGCTTGAATAGGCCTCTCCACTCGCCTCTCTGGGGGTCCAGATTCCTTAGGAGCTTTGGGATGGGGGCCAGAAGGCTGCATTTTTTCAAGCTGCTTAGTCTTGCCACCACACCGATGATTCTGATTCATAGCAAGATGAGGACACACTGATGTAGTTGATTTCTCTTATTTACAAAGGAGGATTCTAAGGTTCAGAGAGGGAGCAGGACTTGCCTATCTTGTCACATAGATAATCAGCAGCACGTTGAACGTTGTGCTCCTGGGCTCCTGTTCCCCAACCCCCATTCAGACACCCTGACTCAGGAGGCCCAGGCCTCTAAGGCTTCTCTCCCTGGAGTGAGGGTGGAAGCGAGGGAGAGCTGGCACAAGCCTGTTCACACTCTGGATCCTCCACTCCGAGGATTATGAAGACATTCTGGAAAGATGTGTGCTTCAGAGGTAGACTGCAGAAAACTGTCTACCCAGCAGCTCTGAATGCCACCTGCTCTGGGCCTCAGGGCACTGCATGGGTTCCTGGCCTATCCTGCAAATACACCCATGCTGGCCTTCTAAAGAGCTGGTACAT
Source organism: Cacajao melanocephalus (assembly GCA_963573385.1). NCBI lineage: Eukaryota > Metazoa > Chordata > Mammalia > Primates > Pitheciidae > Cacajao > Cacajao melanocephalus. The sequence goes on along the minus strand of CAUYLG010005853.1, from coordinate 95,846 downwards.
CCATCACCACGGATGGGCCTGGGCTGGAAACCTGGTTTGTCCTCCTTCTTGATGACTTATGAGAGGCCAAGTCCTCACTGGGCTAGAGAAAGTCAGACTTTGTCCTGTTCACCTGGAGCCTGGCACACAGTAGGTACTGAGTACAAATAGCTTGAATTGGCTAGGCTTGGCTGCAGGGGGACATGCCTAAAAGACACTCAGGGAATTTGCACTTGGGAAACTTGCCTCACCTTCAGGCTGGTGGGGCCTCTCTATGCCCAGTGAGTCCAGATAGTCCTGGCAGGTACTCAGGAGAGCAGGGGTGGGTGTGACAGAGGCTGGCTCTGGCTTGGAGGACAACAGAACCAGAGTGACTCCTCGCCTGTTGCTGCTTTGCAGTGAATTTCCTTTACCTTCCTGGAACACAAACTGCTGTGAACCAAACAGTCATCAAGTGATCAGCTCACTGGGCCTTGGCTGCTGTTCAAAGATCCCCTTCAGCCCCCATGCCAGAGTCATTGCCCCGTAATCACCATGTCAGAAGAGACCCTAGGCACTCGTGTCCTATTCAGCACCACCTCTAAGATCTCTGACAGAGGGTGGGTTAGCCTCTGTGTAAACAAAAAGCTGTTAGGACTTGTTGCCTCTCAAGGTGGACTGTTCTGTTTTCTGCCAGAACACTGCCATTCATGCATTGTCAGACATTTATTGAGCAGCTACGAAGTGCCAGCCAATGGGTCCTGGAGGAATTCATAGCCTCATGGGGCAAAAGTAAAGAAACAGCTCATTACAATTCACCAATTCAAACTCAGTTTTTTTTGTACAGAGTATGTTAGACCTTAAGGAGTCAGTGAACAATGTGTGTGTGTGTGTGTGTGTGTGTGTGTGTGTGTGTGTGTGTGTGTGTGTGACAGAGAGAGAGAGAGAAACAGAGAGAGAGGGAGATGGGGTCTTGCTCTAGTGTCCAGGCTGGAGTGCAGTGTCAGGATCATAGCTCACTGCAGCCTCAAATTGCTGGGCTCAAAATATCCTCCCGTATCAGCCTCCCAAAGTGCTGGGATTATAGGCATGAACCACCGTGCCTGCCTTCAGTGAACAACTTTTTTCTTCCCCTGTGTGCTCCTTTACCCACCACCCTTCTCCCAGGTAGTGGATTTCCCACCAAGGCACACCACCCCATGCCACTCCTCTCCATAGTGAACAATTTAAATATGAGACGCAGAGGGAGAAGAGGAGAGGCATTCTGTCCAGCTGTGGGGGTTAGAGGGAACTTCAGCGGGTGACTTCTAAACTGAGACCTGAAGAATGACTAGAAATTAACCAAGCTAAGAGTAGGGGAAGAGCAGGCCAGACAGAATGACCAGGAGAGGCAAAGTCCTGGAGGGGAGCGGCAAGTAAGGAAGGCTGACAGATCTCCAGAGCCTGGTATGCCTGGAGAACGCAGAAAGGTTTGGCTTCTAGGGTGGGAAGGCAGGTGAAGTTCTGGAAGTGGGGGGGCTGTAAGAAGGGACTGCAGAGGGAAGCAGAGGCTGAATTCTGAAGGACCTTATGGCCCGTCAGGCATTTAGAGTTTTCCAGGGATGATGGGCACTCTCCCATTAGACTGTAGGCCTTCAGCTATAGACCATAAAGTTCTTCCTCACATTGAGCTCACACCAGCTTCTGGGTGCCTGCTCTCCAAGGGGCTCGCTTTGCCCTCTGGGCCCACACTGTTCAGGCCTACCCCCTCTTCTCATTGGAACCCTGATGAGGGCCAGCCTCCGGGCACCTTTTCATGTAGTCATTCTGAGACTCTAGGGCCCTTGTCTCCTCCCAGGCTCCCTACAGACATCTAGCTTCCTGAGGCTGTAGTGAGGAAAGAGAAGAGGCTGGGTCTCCAGCTGGTGGTAGAAAAGACCTTCTTGGCCCAGGTCTGAGGATTACTTGTGTTTGAATCACTATGAGGTTTTGTTTTGTTTTCAATACGGATTCCCAGGCAACACTTAACCTACTAGGGAGCAAGGGCTGGACCTGGTATCTGCATATTAGAGTGCCTCGGGTGATTCTTCAGCACAGGAAAGTTCAGGTACTAGAGTTACAGCCAATTGTCATTCCTTCCTATTCCAGACTCCAGAATAGCCCACTGCCCGCCCTCTAAATCTTGTCTAGGCTGCCCTGGGTAGAGAGTCATCTGGTGAAGAGGAGGAGATGGGACACACAGTCTTCACATTGCAGTTCATCCTTCCCCTCACCTGGCTCTGACCTACTAGTTAGAGAATCCGAGGATGGTCTCAGGCACAGCCTGGAGCCCCGGTACAGGAGTGTCTGCTCTAGGAACTTACTGAGTCTCCTTCTTTGGCTGGAACTCTGGGCCTCCATGATGCTTGGGGAGTGGCATGTTGTGCAGCTTTCTGTTGGGGTTTGGGCTCTGCTTGGATTGAATTCTGTGATGCCTTGGAACCCACTGTTGGACTTTCTAAATTGTCATGGAGAGGAATTCCTGGAAATATGCAGAGAGTGCACAGGAGTTTGGCTGCCTTTTTGGGAGCCTGTTTTAATGGCCTCAGTGTCTTGATGGTTCATGTAGCTAATTCCTCACAAAGTGCTGCTTGGCCCCTGCTCTGTGCCAAGCCCTTTGCTAGGCTCCGGGGACATGCATTTCACTGCGGCCTTGACCTGGAGGAGCTGACAATCCCATCACTAATGAGAGAGACCTTCCTGCCTAGAGATTTAGGTGAATACAGCAACGAGTAATGGTGGGGAAGTCCCAGGGGCTTTGGGATGTCAGAGAAAGGGCACTGAATCTGTCCTCTCTCGCTGCTTGTGTATCTCTTATAGTAAGAGTAGGCAATTACATTTTGAGATAACCTGTGAGTCCATCCCTTATGGTGGGAACATGACATTCTCTGAAAGGAACAGATGTTCCCAATGTCTGTTCTACTGGAGTAAAGAGTGTCTGGGGTCAGGAAATGTGGATTTGTTACTGAGGCCTTGTGTAGAGTTACAGGAAGCATTTCTCTGTACTTCTCTCTCTTGGACCTGAACCCTGAGGACACTAGTTAGGCCAGGCTGTGCCCAAGCAGGCCCTACCATGGTGAGGCAGAATCCTGGCAGGGCTGGGAGCCAAGGGCCAAGGGGCAAGGAGGCAGCTCCATTGCTGGGTGGCGTTCCACTTCTATGCTCCTCCGAGCAATTCCTTTCAGTTCTTCCTGGATGTCTTACTTTCCTAGGGCTGCTGAACCAAAGCACCACAAACTGGGTGACTTAAAACAACAGAAATGTATTGTCTCACAGTTCAGGAGGCCAGCCGACTGCAATCGAGTTGTTGACAGGGTTGGTATCTTCTGCAGGCCCTGAGGGAGAATCTGTTCTGTGCCTGTCTATTAGCTTCTGATAGTTGTTGGCAGGCTTTGATGCTCCTGGCTTGTCAAAGCGTCACTCCAATCTCGGCCTCTGTTGTCACAGTGGCTGTTCCCTATGGCTCCTCTGTGATTCTGTGTCTAAATCCACCTCCTTTCTCTTATAAAAGACACTGATCATTGGATTTAGGGCCCACTCTAGTCCACTATGACCTCATCTTAACTTGAATACATCTAGAAAGACTCTGTTTTTAAATAGTGTCATATTTACAGGTACTGGAGTTTAGGACTTGAACATATCTCTTTTGGGGACCCAATTCAATCCCGTACACTGGGTTTCCTACAAAGTTTTGTCAGTCACTATGATCTCAGTTTTGCTATGGAAGGTTAAGTAAAAGTGCCCGTGTTTTGATCTAAGTGGTGAAGAGGAGAGCATTGTCTTCTGATGCCGGCTTGGTGGATGCAGCCATAATTCATGGGATTCCCAGGGGAAAGGTGACTTTTGAAAGAGGGAAGAGTAGGAATTTCAGGCCCAAATCCTCAAGCGATTCTCCCTGTCCTGCTGCCCTTAGACAATCTGGTATTATTTTATTTTGGATGCTGGCCAATTGTAGGTTTGCATACAACTACATTTCCAAACTGGAAAGAGTTAATAAGATGAAAAGAGTGTAAGTCATTACATGAGGATGGCATTCTCCATGAGTGTTATATATTAAAAGCTCTGAAGAGTCCTCTAAGAAATCCCTTTAGCTGTTTAATCCAGTGTTTCCCAAACTTACTCAGTCATGATGCTCTTTTCTATTGGACAGTACTGTATTCATTAATTACTTGCATGTAACACATTACTCCAAAACTCAGTGGCTTAAAACAATGAAAAGTTATTTCTCAAGGTTTCTGGGGGTCAGAAACTTGCAAGTAGCTTGGCTGAGCAGTTTTGGTTTGGTGTCTTTCATGAGGCTACAGTCATTGGAAGCATTGCTGGAACCGGAGGATCCATATTCTAGATGGCTCAGTCACAGGGCTGGCAAGTGGGTGCTAGCTGTTGGTGGGAGGCCTCACTTCTTCACCCTCTGGGCTCTCCACAGGGCTGCTTGTGCATCCTCATGACATGGCAGTTGGGGCGTACCCCATCGTGAGTTATCCAAGAAGCCACAGTGGAAACTTTATAACCTTCCTTTGCAAGGAACTGTCACTTCCACCATACCCTATTAATCACACAGACCAGCCGTAATTTAGTGTGGGGACACCAGGAGGTGAGGGTTATATGGGGCTACCTTGGAGGCTGAGTGCTACATTCACTCATTCATTCAACAAATATTAACTAGTACCTACGAGTGCCAGGCACTGTTCTAGACACTGAGGATACACCAACGAACACAACAGATACGCCTTTGTCTCCATGGAGCTCACATTCCAGTGATACTTCATTCAATGCTTGAGACAATTTGGGAAATGCTGCATCACAAGTATTTAGAAGAGTAAGTGAGAATTATGAATACAGAGTGATAAATGTGGCCAGGTACGGGGTGGCTTATGCCTGTAATCCCATCACTTTGGGAGGCTGAGACAGGCAGATTGCTTGAGCCCAGGAGTTCGAGACCAGCCTGGGCAACATGGCAAAACCCTGTCCCTACAAAAAATACAAAAATTTGCCAGACGTGGTGGTGCACGTCTGTAGTCCCAACTACTTGGGAGGCTGAGGTGGGAGGATCACTTGAGCCTGGGAGGCAGAGGTTGCAGTGAGCCAAGATAGTGCCAGTGCACTCCAGCCTGGGTAACAGAGTGAGGCCCTGTTTATAAAAAATGATAAATGCTAAAACAGGAGAGAAACTCACAATATCAAGGGAATTGGGTCTCCTGACACAGGCTTGGGGAGTGGTCAGGGATGGTGTCCTGAAAGAGGTAGATGTGAAGTTAGCCAATCAAAGGAGGAGTGGGAAGAGGAAAAAGTGTTGCAAGCAAATGAAACAGCATGTACAACGCCCCAAAGCTTGATACAGTTGGAGAATGAAAATGGCAGGAGCATATTATGTGTATGTAGGTGTTATGTGTGTGCTTGTGCACGTGCATGCCTGCCTATGCATGTGGGGTGGGGAGAAGAGGTGAAAGATGAGGCTACATGAGGTAATTGACTGTGGGAATGGAGGCACAGAAATGTCAGTGATGGTGTCCATGTTTCTGGTGTCAATCATGGCAATAGAGTATAGATGGGGAGAGAAAGGAGTAGAGAGGAGTACGAGAGGCTTGGGTTGGTTATAAAATGAAGAACTCTAATGACCACGGATGAAAAACATTTTTTCATATGTTTATTAGCCGCATAAATGTCTTCTTTTGAAAAGTGTTCGTATCCTTTGCCTGCTTTTTGATGGGGTTGTTTGTTTTTTTCTTGTAAATCTGCTTTAGTTCTTTGTAGATTCTGGATATTAGCCCTTTCTCAGATGGGTAGCTTGCGAAAGTTTTTTCCCATTCTGCTGGTTGCCGGTTCACTCTAATGATTGTTTCTTTTGCTGTGCAGAAGCTCTTAAGTTTAATTAGATCCTATTTGTCTATTTTGGCTTTTGTTACCATTGCCTTTAGTGTTTTAGTCATGAAGTCCTTGCCTATGCCTATGTCCTGAATGGTCTTCTAGGGACTTTTTTGTTTGTTTGTTTGTTTGTTTTTTTAAGATGGGGTTTCACCATGATGGCCAGGCTGGTCTTGAACTCCTGACCTCAGGTGATCCACCCGCCTTGGTCTCCCAAAGTGCTAGGATTACAGGCATGAGCCACCGCGCCCGGCCTCTTCTAGGGTTTTCATGGTGTTAGGTCTTACGTTTAAATCTTTAATCTATCTGGAGTTAATTTTTGTATAAGGTATAAGAAAGGGTTCCAGTTTCAGCTTTTTGCACATGGCTAGCCAGTTTTCCCAACATCATTTATTAAACAGGGAATCCTTTCCCCATTGCTTTTTTTTGTCAGGTTTGTCAAAGATCAGATGGTTGTAGATGTGTGGAGTTACTTCCAAGGCCTCTGTTCTGTTCCATTGGTCAATATCTCTGTTTTGGTACCAGTACCACGCTGTTTTGATTACTGTAGCCTTGTAGTATAGTTTGAAATCAGGTAGTGTGATGCCTCCAGCTTTGTTCTTTTTGCTTAGGATTTTCCTGGCTATGGGGGCTTTTTTTTTGGTTCCATATGAAGTTTAAGATGGTTTTTTTCCAGTTCTGTGAAGAAGGTCAATGGTAGCTCGATGGGGATAGCACTGAATCTATAAATTACTTTGGGCAGTATGGCCATTTTCACGATATTGATTCTTCCTAACCATGAGCATGGAATGTTTTTCCATCTGTTTGTGTCCTCTCTTATTTCCTTGAGCAGTGGTTTGTAGTTCTCCTTGAAGAGGTCCTTCATATCCTTTGATAGTTGTATTCCTAGCTATTTTATTCTCTTTGTAGCAATTGTGAAGGGGAGTTCGCTCATGATTTGGCTCTCTGTTTGTCTGTTGTTGGTGTATAGAAATGCCTGTGATTTCTGCACATTGATTTTGTATCCTGAGACTTTGCTGAAGTTGCTTATCAGTTTAAGGAGATTTTTGGGCTGAGACAATGGGCTCTTCTAAATATACAATCATGTTGTCTGCAAATAGAGACAATTTGACTTCCCACTTTCCTAATTGAATACTCTTTATTTCTTTTTCTTGCCTGATTGCTCTGGCTAGAACTTCCAATACTATGTTGAGTAGGAATGGAGAGAGAGGGCACCCTTTTCTGGTGCCAGATTTCAAAGGGAACGCTTCCAGTGTTTGCCCATTCAGTATGATATTGGCTGTGGGTTTGTTGTAAATAATTTTTATTATTTTAAGATATATTCCATTGAGACCTAGTGCATTGAGAGTTTTTAGCATAAAAGGCCATTGAATTTTGTTGAAGGCCTTCTCTGCCTCTGTTGAGATGATCATGTGGTTTTTGTCTTTGGTTCCGTTTATGTGGTGGATTACGTTTATATATTTACGTATGTTGAACCAGGCTTGCATCTCAAGGGATGAAGACTACTTGATCATGATGGATAAGCTTTTTGATGTGCTGTTGCATTCGGTTTGCCAGTTTTATTGAAGATTTTTGCATTGATGTTCATCATGGATATTGACCTGAAGTTTTCTTTTTTAGTTGTGTCTCTGCCAGGTTTTGTTATCAAGATGATGTTGGTCATCATCACTGGTCATTAGAAAAATGCAAATCAAAACCACATTGAGATGTTATCTCACCCAGTTAGAATGATGATAATTAAAAAAAAAAAACTGGAGACAACAGATGCTGGAGAGGATGTGGAGAAATAGGAACACTCTTACACCGTTGGTGGGAGTGTAAATTAGTTCAACCATTGTGGAAGACAGTGTGGCCATTCCTCAAGGATCTAGAAATAGAAATACCATTTGACCCAGCAATCCCATTACTGAGTATATACCCAAAGGATTATAAATTGTTCTATTATAAAGACACATGCACACGTACGTTCACTGTGGCACTGTTTAAAATAGCAAAGACCTGGAACCAACCCAAATGCCCATCAATGATAGACTAGATAAAGAAAATGTGGCACATATACATCATGGAATACTATGCAGCCATAAAAAAGGATGAATTCATGTCCTTTGCAGGGACATGGATGAATCTGGAAACCATTATTCTCAGAAAACTGACACATGAACAGAAAACCAAACACTGCATGTTCTCACTCATGGGTGGGTGTTGAACAATGAGAACACCTGGACACAGGGATGGGAATATCACACACTGGGGTCTGTTGTGGGGTGGGGGGCTAGAGGAGGGATATAAGGGGGTGGGGAGGTTGGGGAGGGATAACATTGGGAGAATGCCTGATGTAGGTGACGGGGGGATGGAGACAGCAAACCACCATGGCATGTGTGTACCTATGCAACAGTCCTGCAAGTTCTGTACATGTACCCTAGAACTTAAAGTATAATAAAAAAAATAAAATAAAGAACTCAGTTTTGTTCATATTGAGTACAAGGCACCTTTGGGGTTGCCAAGAATCTGTTATAGGTTAGCAATTCTGCAACTACTTTCTATGCATACCAGTGCTGAACAAACAAGTAAATAAATTGTCACCAGTATATGTGCCCCCAGTATGGTGGGCTGCGATCAGAAGGGCACATCACCTCTGTGCTACTCCTGCCAAAATCGACAAGCTTAGTCTATTCATGAGAGAACATCAGACAATCCCTGACTGGGGAATATTCTACTTTAAAATTCCTAACATGAGTCTTAAAAAGTGTTGACATTTAAATTAAAAAATTGTTTTTCTTAAATAGGGTCTGGCACTGTTGCCCAGGCTGGAGTGCAGTGGCATGATCAGAGCTCACTGCAGCCTTGGTCTCCTGGGCTCTAGCAATCCTCCCACCTCAGCCTCCAAGTAGCTGGGACTACCGGTGTGCACCACCACACTCGGATAATTTTTGTATTTTTTGTAGAGACATGGTTTTGTTATGTTGCCCACACTGGTCTCAAACCCCTAAGCTCACTGTCACAGAAGGAAGAGGGGTGTTAGGATGGTGGTGGTGCTAGATTTGACTGGAGATATCAATATGAATTCATGTGCATTTTAATACATATATGTACCTGTTGTAGTATAGAATATATGTAATAGATCTGTATAGATATCTTCATATCTATGTAGAGATCTATAGATCTCTATCTATATATAGAGAACACAACAGACACACCCTTCTCTGCATGGAGCTCACATTCTAGTGATACTTCATTCAATGCTTGAGACAATTTGGGAAACGCTGTGTCACAGGTTTTTAGAAGAGTAGGTGAGAATTATGAATACAGAATGATAAATGTGGCCAGGTGCCACATTTATCGCTATGTAGATTTCTAATTCATAGATGTCTAAATGATGTATATGTATGTACACACAGATAGATACAGAAATAAATATAGATATGGTACATACACACACACACATACACACACACACATATATATATATATGTTGGTATATATACATATATTTGCTAGCTTTGTCTGCAAAGACAGCCTAAAAAAGGTGTAACCCCATTAGCAACATGTGTGCTTAGCATCCAGATCTTGGTTTCTAAATAACATTTTCCAATAAAGGAACCAGGGTTCCTTGGAAAAATGGTTAATTCTTGAGCTGGGACAGGGAACACATAAGATGATTCTGGAACAACTCGTAGTGCCAGAAAATAAAGAAGTGCTAAAAAAAAAAAAAAGTGGGGGAAGGGAAGGGGCATATCAAAGGGACACAGGAGCCAACTTGAAAGAGCTCCCAATGGCCAAATCTGGAAAAGTTTGAACAGTATAATAGATAATGATATTGGATTATAACTCCAAGAGTGAAATAAACCTTTGTGAATCCATATTGATGTAAAAGTATTGAATAAATAACTAAATGAGAGAGAAGGGACAAATCTTACTTGCAGAAGAATTCTAATTACAAATGTATAAGGAATAAGGAAGATAGAAAATCACTATTAGATCATCACAATAATAATTGCTACAGACAAGACCCATTGAGGAATGCTAAAAGCAGTAGATAAAACTTTAGGGAAAAACAGGACGTTTGCAAAACTTTCAAGTATCTGCCCTTAAATATACGAATACCTGAGTGGTTTTCACACACTATCACAAGTTCTTTGTTTCCCTTTCTCCAGGAGGTGCAGCTTAATTCCTCTTGCCTTGAGTGTGCTCGAACTTGGGGACCTGCTTCTTACAGACTATGGAAAGAGAAAAACAGTAACTTTACGGTAGAGAAACCTCACAAACACCACCTAAACTGAATGGTCAAGATGAAGATCACCAGCAATAAATCACATGTTGACATCATGTGCCCCCATATGCTGCAATGAGAAGGGCACATCACCTCTTTGCTACTTGGGCCAAAATCGACAACCTTAGTCTATTCATGAGAAAACACCAGACAATCCCAGACTGGGGACATTCTACAAAATACCTAATCATGAGTCTTAAAAAGTGTCAACATTTAAATTAAAAAAAAAAATTTTTTTTTTCTTAAACAGGGTCTCACTCTGTTGCCCAGGCTGGAGTGCAGTGGCATGATCATAGCTCACTGCAGCCTTAGCCTCTGGGCTCTAGCAATCCTCCCACCTCAGCCTCCAAGTAGCTGGGACTGCAGGTGTGCACCACCATGCCTGGATAATTTTTGTATATTTTGTAGAGACACGGTTTTCCAGTATTGCCCAGGCTGGTCTCAAACCCCTAAGCTCAAGTGATTTACCCACCTCAGCTTCAAAGTGCTGGAATTACAGGTGTGAGCCACTGCGGCCCACCCACTTTACATGTTTTAATTCTAAATTTGCTGCAGTCCTAAACCAAGGCTCAGAGCAATTGATTAAGAACAGCAGCCGCAGCAGAAGAAGAAATCACGTAAAGGAGGCTGGTCGTGGTGGCTCCTGCCTGTAATCCCAGCACTTCGGGAGGCTGAGGCCAGTGGATCATTAGAGGTCAGGAGTTTGACACCAGCCTGGCCAACACAGTGAAACTCCATCTCTACTAAAAATACAAAAATTAACTGGGCATGGTGGAGGGTGCCTGTAATCCCAGCTACTCAGAGGGCTGAGGCAGGAGAATTGCTTGAACCTGGGAGGAGGAGGTTGCAGTGAGCCCAGATCGCGCCACTGCACGCCAGCCTGGGTGACAAAGAGAGACTCTGCCTCAAAAAAACCAAAACAAGAAAAAACAAAACAACAAAAAAAGGAAACACATTAAGGAGTATTATCTGCTCCTGGAGGCTTGACAAGCCCTTTACATATATAGCTCATCTCATTTAATCACCTCCCAACAGTCCTGAAAAGTTGGTCCCATTATTATCCCCATGTCACAGATCAGGAAACTGAGGTACAAAGGGTTTAAGTAATGTCTGCAGTTCCGCAGCTTGCCAGAGACAGAGCTGGAATTTGAAGGTCTATTTCCTAACTTCAGGTCTGGCGATATTTTCCACAGCACTGCAGCTAACACCTTATCACATGGGTGAAATCAGATGAAAAGTAAACATCCAGGGCAGTCTTCAAATGAGGCAGCCAGACAGGCCAGAGATCAAACTTCAGACTTTTAACCAAAGGTTCTGGGATTCATGCTCCCAGTTGGACACTGTTTACTTCTTAAGTAGTAAAATGAATGGGGTTGGATTGGTCCAAACAGTGCCTAAGATCCCTTCCAATTCTAACACTCCAGGAGTTCATGTTTCAAAAGAACAACCTGCAGAGGAGCCTGCAGAAGGGAACCCTCCCACTCAGGGTGGCCTGATAGAATACAGGACGTGCAGGTCCAACCCCCCTCCCCCTCCACAAAAGATACAGTTGGGGAGGGGAATATCGGCTGAGTGTTCGTAGAATCAGGGTATTTTTTAGCCCCCACGGACTCCCTTTCCCTACTGCATTCTTTAGGTTCTTTAAAGATGCTGCTCAGGCTTGGGGAGAACTCTTCTTCATCCTGATGGCAAAGGGCGTCTGTCTTGGTACCTTGCCAATTGCTAGTCCCTAACATGAAAGGTTTTTCCAAGACAGAGTAGGTAAATTTCAATTTTTTTTTGAGACAGAATCTCGCTCTATTGTCCAAGCTGGAGTGCAATGGCACGATCTTGGCTCCTACAACCTCTGCCTCCTGGGTTCAAGCGATTCTCCTGCCTCAGCCTCCTCCCTAGTAGCTGGGATTACAGGTGCATGCCACCATGCCTGGCTAATTTTTTTTGGTACTTTCAGCAGAGATGGGGTTTCACCAAGTTGGCCAGGTTGATCTCAGGTGATCTGCCCACCTTGGCCTCCTAAAGTGCTGGACTTACAGGGGTGAGCCACTGCACCTGGCCTCAATTTTATCTTGTGTTGTTTTTGTATTATTTTCTCCATCCTCAAAATTTGGACACTTCCTAACTTAGTACTCATTGGCTACTGCTCATAGTCCTGCCTGTTTTTGGGGTTTCCCAATTTGGGGTGGATCTGGCTACACTTCATTTTCTGTCTCCATCAAGACTCCCTATTGTTTCTTTGAGGTTGTGTAAGGTCAAGGTGAGCTTCTTTTGTTCTCCCAAGACGTAGCAAAATGTCATAATTCTTTTTGGCTCCATTGTTCATTAGCCACTCCATTTTGTTATTCTATTTGCACTATTTCATCATTGAACAAACTTTCTTTTTATAAAGATTTGTGATGGTTAATTTTGTTTGTCAATTTGGCTGGGCTAAGTGATGCCCAGATAGCTGGTAAAATATTATTTCTGGGTATGTCTCTGAGAGTGTTTCCGGAAGAGATTAGCATTTGAATTGGTAGACTAAATGATCTTCCCTCCCCAGTGTGGGACCACATCATCCAATACGCTGAGGGCCTGAACAGAACAAAAAAGTGGAGGAAGAGCAAATTCTCTCTCTCTGAGCCAGGTTGTCCATCTTCTCCTACCCTCAGACATCAGAGCTCCAGGTTCTTGAGGGAAGGGCACACACAGATTAGTGTTTTCTGCACAACCAGTTCACTCACTTCTCCTTGTCTGACCCATGAATGTGTCTGTATCTTCTGAGGTTCATTTGGTTCAGATAGTACAGACACCACCCTTCCCCAGGCTACTGAAATGACTTTCAAATTTGGACTGAATTGCACTACTGGCTTTCCTTGTTCTCCAGCTTCCAGTCAGCAGATTGTGGGGCTTCTTGGCCTCCGTAATCACATGAGCCAATTCCCATAATCTCTCTCACTCTCTCCTCTCTCTTCTGTTTCTCCTATTGGTTCTGTTTTTTCGGAGAACCTTGACTAACACAGGATGATAGAAACCGCAGGAGAGAATGTTAATGCCTGTTGGGATTAGTAAGGCACATACAATAAAGCCCTATCCTCAAGGCCGCTGCCGCTGTGATAGGAGCTTGTCATATAGCTTCATTTATTTGTTCACAAAGGATTTACTATGTGTTAATTATCAGGCGATGGTAGGCACTCAGGATACCAAGATAAACAAGATATGACTCCTGTCCTCTAGGAGTTCACACCTAGGAGATCACCAATTTGTGACTTGAGGCATTGGTTTGATTGGCAAGGTGCCTTAATAATTTCTGTCTGTTATCTGTGGCTTGTAACAAACCAAGCTTAGTGGCTTAAAACCACAATGATTGACTTTTCTTCACAGTTCTGTGGTTTAGCCTGGTGATTCTCCAGCTGGTCTCACCTGGGCACACTCATGTGGTTGCATTCAGTTGGCAATTCTGCTAGTTGGTCCTAGACAGCCTCACTCGCATGTGTGAAGCCTCAGCTGGGGTGGCTGGAACAGCTGAGATGACTTTGTTTCTCTCTGCCCATGTGACATCTTTCTGTCGGTATCTCAACTTTCTTCCTTCCGGCTATCTTGGGCCTCTTTACACAAGGGCAGAGCATTCCAAGAGGGTCAAAGCCAAAGTTGCAAAACTTTTTGAGGTCTCAACCTAGTGTTGCAAATGCTACTCCCACTGCATCTTATAGGCCAATGCAAGTCACAAGGCAAGGCTAGAATGGGGAGGAGGAGGAATAGAATTCATCTCTGATCGGGGAGCAGCAAGGTCATATTGTAAATGGTGGGCAGATAGAGATGGGAGGAATTTGTGGCCACATGTTGCAGTCTACTACAGTTGCTACAGCAAAACAAAATCATATTTATCATAAACATCAAGTTTGTTATGTTTTTTCCTTAACAACTGGGGAGATCTGGCAACAGCCACTGGAGCTGAGTAACTGCTGTGCCATTTAGACGGGATGTTCTGTCTCTAGTCCATTGTAGTCTCTACCACTTCTTCTTTAAAGAGTTGGGGTCTTGCTTGTTGTCCAGGCTGGAGTGCATCGGCATGATCATGGCTCACTGAAATCTCATCCTCCTGGACTCAAACGATCCTCCAGCCTCTGCCTTCAGAGTAGCTGGGATTACAGGCACACACCACCACCCTAGCTAATTTTTTTTTTTTTCGTAGACATGGGATTTTGCTTTGTTGCCAAGGCTGGTCTTGAATTCCTGGCCTCAAGTGATCCTCCTGCCTTGGCCTCCCTGCTACCACTTTTTAAAGGTGAGGAAATTGGGATTCCCAGGGCTAGGATGTAGTAGTTTCTGGGCTACTGATATCAGAGCCTATGTTTTGAACCACTGTATTCAACTGCCATCACCAAATGGGTTCTACGGTTGATTACCTGGGAAACCACTGCTGGGGAGTTACTGAAAAAGCTTGAGTAAGCTCATGCCACACAGAAAGTGATGCTCTTCAATTAACTAGGGGTCTGGATTCAGGGCTGAATAGGGGATCTGGTGGCTGCTAGATCAGTTTGAAAGTGATTTCAGTAGCCTGGGCCAGGAAGGTGTCTGCAGCATCTGACCCATATGAAACTCAGAAGATACGGACACATTCTTGGGTCAGCCAAGGAGCAATGAGTGAACTGGTTGTGCAGAAAACACTAATCTAAGCGTGCCACTTCCCTCTGAGAAACTTTGTTGGCTCCCTCCTGCCCAAACCTGCAAGTCCCAGCGGTAACATACGGTTCCATTAAAAACAAAAGAGGCTGTAATGTAAACTATGGACTTTGGTTGTTAACGTTGTGTCAATGTTGGTTCATCTATTCTAACAAAAGTATCACATTGGTGCGGGATGTTGATAGTGGGGGAGGCTGTGCACATGTGGGTGCTGATGGGAAGTCTCCTTTCCACTCAGCTTTGCCATCAACTTAAAACCACTTTAGAAATAAATTCTGTACACAACAAAAGTGGAGGAGGAGAATGATTTCTGAGCTGAGTTCAGGAAACTCAGGTAAATAAAGTTGATTTTTAAAAAACTGCAGGACTTACAGCATTACTTTTCCTTCATAACACTGAATACAGTCACAAAACATGATTATGCAGTTGTTTTTTCCACTTAAGGCATAAGCTCTGTGAGAGCAGGGCACGTGCTCATTGATGTATCGCCAGCACCCAGAATGGCTTGGCACGTGATGGACACTTCTCAATACAAGGAAGAAGGAAGAAACAATCAATTCGCAGGACTTGATGATTGACTGGCTGAGAGAGATGGGGGGCAATTAGTTTCAGAGTGGCTTTGGTTAGTCATACCCTTCCTGGAGACCCCCCAAAACTACCACTCCCTGTCGTTCTCTGCTTGACTACTAATAGCCTGAGACCCCTCAGCCTCCATGGGACCAGCTTTTGCCCTCACCCTGCCATCAGTGGCTTCTAGGCATGTGACCTTCATCCACTGTCCTCACTGACCCGCCTTCAGACCTCCAGCCTCCTGCAACTACCCTCCCAAAAAATCCCTTTCACACTGCTTGGAAGCCCAGCCCAACACACTTTGAGCTCTGAAACACTGTTGCTCCCAGTTTTTTTTTTTTTTTCATGAATCACCCAAAGTGCAGCAATGCCTCATGGTAGTAAATATGGGTAAGTGTGGGAACCCCCAGGGTCCTCTGGTGTCCTTGGGCAGCAAGGAGTAGATACCCCTGAACCTGCTGCTCCCAGGCTTGTTTTAAGAAGGGCTGGAAATACGCCAGCACTGAGGCAAGGCAGAAATCACCGTATCTGGTGTGATGTCAGGGGCAGACTCTCTTTGCCAGCTCAAGCCAAGATAAACAGTAATTCTAAAGTCCCAGGGATAATGTTTGTTTCAGAAACAAGTCCCAGAGAGAGATGGGAACAGCCTTTTCATGTAAAGTTAGAACATTCCTGCTAACAGAAGAACAATTTCCCCTCTAAGTATTGATATAGCTGTGTAACAGGTGTACCTTCTTTCTGTTAAAATTAAAAAATTATAAAGATATTATCTGCTTATTTTTAAAATTCTGAAAAGAATGTAAAGGACTCTGAGGCAGGAAGTGGAAGCCTCCTCTTGTACTCCCTACTCACTCTCATCTTAAAGGCATGCCATATATCTTGTTTTGCAGCCTGTGCCCTTGTGTTCCTCACCGCCCCCCTCCTTTAGGAATCGCTCTGTCCTCTACTTCATTATTTTTATTGGCCACATAATTTACCATAGTACAGGTATTTATCGTAATTTACCATGGTATGGGTGCACCATAATGCTCGAGAACAATCTAAGCATGCACAGCCTTCAGTGCAATCATTCTGCTTCTAGGAATCTGTCCTACAGAAACACCTGCACCAGCATGAAACACTGTAGGTACATGAATGTTTACGATAGGATTGTTTGCCAACAGCAAAACCCTAGAGACAATCTGTTCATTTGTAATAATTGAAGACAGATGAGGAGCCAACCACTAAGGCATGTATGAGAAACTCTGACTTTAAGAACTCTGTCCAGGAGACAAAAGGCCACTATAAAATACTGAACATGAGTTTTCTACTCACAAAAGTTTCCCTTTTGGGGGGCAGACAGGGTGGTATCAGGTTGCCTGTCCTCTAACCTGGACTCCTGGGATCTAGAACGATCGGAAGGCCACTCCTGACAGCAGCAGTAGTAGTTGCTGTCCTCCTCCTCCTCTTCTTTCTTTCTCTCACTCTTTCTTTTTTTTTTATAGAGACAAGGTCTCACTATGTAGCCCAGGTATCACCTTGACCTCCCAAAGTGCTGGATTATGTGCGTGAGTCACCGTGTCTGGCCTTTTTTTTTTTTTTTTAAATTAAAGACAAAAGTTAACATGGTATTCTGCATTTTGCTTTTAATTTTTGGTATAAAAAATAGAAAAATCAAACCAAGTTACACATTTAAAAAAACTGATAAGTACCCAAAAAACCCTAAAATCCAGAAAAATAATGTAGTATTTTTAAAAAAATTAATAAAGTGCCCAATACAGTTTCTGTGACCTCTACCTGTGTGTGGCCATCCCAGGTGAGGTGGCACAGTGGACAATGGAAATATATCTGAGAGGCTTTTCAGCACAGGACGACAAACAATAAGTATGCATATGGAAGTTACTGCAAACCACGTGAACACATCCCACTGAACCCACAATGAATGTGTCTCTAACCTACCTTCCCCACAGCTAGGTCCCAAAAAAGCCTGTGGCTGCTCCAGTGTCACTTGACATAGGTGATGTGTGACGGAGTGGAAGTTGGAAGAGAAAGACAAGAGTCTTGAACAACCATAGTTAAAATATCTTTTGCAGATTCTATAAAAACACAGGACCATGTGAACACACTGCTGGCTCCCCTCCCAGGGCCTTGGCAGGGGCCTCTGACCTGAAGCTTTAGCTTCCTTAGCAGACACTGTGCCTGAGGGTATGGGTGCTGCTGCATGAATGGGGGCGTTCCCAGCAGCTCTCCTTCCTCGCATTTGGCTTCAAGTTTACCTTTACATGTCTTGGAGATAGTCCCAGATTAGGACAAACAGAGGTGCCTAATTGTACCCCCACTTCTTTTGAATGATAGTATTCCATTGTATGAACATCCACATTTAGATCATTTCCAATCTGCCATAACGAACAATGCTGCAAAGAATATCCTTGCTTAGATGGATATTTAGCAGCTGTGAGAATGTATCTGTAAAATAGATTCTCAAAAGTGTGATTTCTGGGTCACAGAGTATGTCTAGTTAAAATTTTGATAGATATTGTTAGTTGCTGTCCTTGGGGGCTGTGAGAATACGCCAGCCGGGTGTGAGAGTGGGCAAGGCTGTGTGTTAGCAAACGTTGCTGATTCTTGCAGGATTTTTTTTAACCTCTGTAAGTAAAAAAAATGGTACCTTCCTGTAGTTTTTATCTCCATTTCTCTTAGTAAGAGTGAAGTGGAGCATGGTTTCGTATTTTAAGAACCACATACAGTTCCCTTTTCGTGGACTGTTTTTATCCTTTGTCCATTTATCTGTAGTTTAATCTTTTTCTTCTTTATTTGTAAGAGTTGTTTAAATACTAAGGAAATTAGCCCTTGATCTGTGATATAATTGGCAAATATGACAAATATATTCTCCCAGCTTTTCATGTGTCTGTTGACTCTTTTTATGATGTTTATGTTTCCATGGGAAATTATTCTATATTTATGTAACTAAAAGTATTAAACAGTTTTAAAATGACTTCTAGTATGGGTATCATTCTTAGAAAGGCCTGCCTCTCCCAAATGTAATAATATAAAAGTTCTTCCAAGGTTTGTTGTAGTACTTTTATGATTTCATTTTTAGTATATAAGTGTTTGATCTTTCAGAAATTTGTTTTTCTGTGTGATGTTAGGTATGAATATTTTATTTTATTTTATTTTACCTCAGAAGGCTACCTTATTGTCCCAAGATCATTTATTGAAAAATATATTTCGGCTGCGTGTGGTGGCTCACACCTGTAATCCCAGCACTCTGGGAGGCTGAGGCGGGCAGATCACCTGAGATCAGGAGTTCGAGACCAGCCTGACCAACATGGAGAAACCCCCTTTCTACTAAAAATACAAAATTACCCAGGTGTAGTGGCACATGTCTGTAATCCCAGCTACTCAGGAGGTTGAGGCAGGAGAACTGCTTGAACCCAGGAGGTGGAGGTTGAGGTGAGCTGAGATTGTACGCTACTCCAGCCTGGGCAACAAGAGAAAAACTGTGTCTGAAACAAAAAAAGAAAAAGAAAAATGCATGTTATCTCTACTGATTAAAAAACTATCTTGATTAGGGGAGAAGACCTCCTGTCAAAAAAACAAAAACAATCTTGAGCATATACTATATTTCAGCATATAGTTGGTCTTATTTTCCAGCTTTTTAGTCTGTTGCATTGAATAGTTTATTTATGCACCAGTTGCTCACAGTACCTTTAATATGTTTTGATTTTGGGGCCTCTAGCCTCCAGAACTGGGCGAGAAAAATTTTGTTATTTTACGCCACTCAGTTTGTGGTAATTTATGACAGTGACCTAGGAAACTGGTACAATGACAGAGCTGGGATTTGAACCCAAGTCTTCACTCTAAGTCCTGTGTTCTGAATGGGAGCACAGGAATATTCATTTCTGTTCCTAAGAGAGAGTGTTTATGAGGGGAAGAGAAGGGAAAATTAGTATAATTCAGTTGCCTTAGGTCTCCCCAGCCTGTGGGTGTTAAGAGATGGAGTGTGCTGAATATTCTCTGTGTACTCTTCATTCTTCTCCATACTGCCCTGTGTCCAGGAGGCTGACCTCAAGGGACAGTTTAGCCTCCCATGGCCTTGCCATTTGGCTTCTGGTTGGGTTTGTCCAGTGCTGGGCATTTGCAAGCCACAGGAAGATGACTCCCTCCATGCTGGGCCGCAGCTTGCTGGTAGCTGTGATCTTTACCCAGGCCCATAGCTTCTGTCTTGTGGCCTATGGCTCCAGCTCTTGCCCAGTGGTTCACTGCAGTAACCCCTTCTGCTTTTCCCTTTCAGGCCTACTGGTGGTAACAGCTTCTTGCTGATACCTAGCCCTCAAGTACTGCACCAGTCTCTTACTGGTTTTCCTTAACCCCACTCAAATCCCCATAAAAGACCCATTTTTTAAACTTCCTTCAGTCATCACTTTTACGGGTACCATGTTTCCTACTGAGATCCTGACCACTCCGGGGACCAAATTGCATGACACACAGAGAGCAACTCTGGTTTCCTTGACTCTAGCCCTCAGTGCTCATTTGGAGCCACCTTAAGTCCTGACCATTCCCTGTGCCTCTGGGAAGGCACTTCTGCTTTGTGGCCCTCAAGGAATGCAAGTTGCTCAGGGACTATGGCAAAGTCAGGGAGAAGCCTATCTCTTCTCCGGGTTACTCCTACACAGAGGTCCCAAGCAGGACTGCCTGGGTTCAAGGGCTCCCTGCCCCATCTCCAGGAGCTTGGATAGGTGTGGATCTGGGCCAGGTATTTGAGTGACAGAACTGCCTCTCTCTCTGAAGCCTTGGAGGGATAAAGATCTATTACTCTGCCAAGCTCACAGGGCAGGCCCCTCCTTTAATCAAGATGAGCTTTCTTCTTAGAGGTTCTCATTCCTCATGCAAACAGACTCCTGACAGGGTGTGCTCCCCTGTTGCCAGACATGCCTAGACATATCTAATTCTACTTACACTTGAGCTGGGATCCTTTTATACAGGGTTAGGAGAGTAAATGTGGGCCAGATTGCAGAAGGCCTCCAACACATCAAATCAGTTTTAACCTAATATTGTAGGCAAGAAATCACTGAATGTATTCGAGATAGGGAGAGACTTGGATTAAGAACTGCTAAGAGCTTAGCTTGATTGCCATCTCAGTGCCCATATTCTTGCTCTCACTCTAGCTGAAATATCCCCTCAGCAGAGAGGCCCCATGAAGGCATTCTCCGTTATGGTACATTATCTATTTCCAGCAGAGTATTTCTCCTTCTCTGAAATCACACTCTTTTCTTCTTTTTTCTTCCCTATTCCATGAGTTAGGGAGATCTCCATCTTAGTCAAGGCCATAGTCTCAGGGCATGGCTTATAGCAGACACTCAGTGAATACATGTTAAATTTGTTGAATGAATGAATGAATGAATGTTGTCCTATGAATGAATTTAGATGAGGAAGCCCAGAGAGGTCAAGAGACTTAGTGACCTGCTTGAGTCCACATTAACTCATTACTGGCATAGCTGGGATTAAAACCAGGCTACCTAACCAAATCTGCTACCCCCAGGAAGGGCAGGAGCTGGGGGATGGGTTAGTAGGAACGGTGAGGAGAGGATTTCTGGGAAGGTTTGGTGACATATTGGCCAGAACTGAGATGGGGAAGAAAAGACAAGCTCTCGGAAGGAGAAATTAACATGCACTGGGTATCTACTCTGTGCTAGGCACTGTGCCCGGTGCTTTGCCTGTGTGGTCTGATTTATACCCTCTGCTGTATAAATCCCAATTTATTATTATCCCAATTTTCATGAGCTACGGAAATAGGGGCACAAGAGTCTAAATAAATTGCCTGCTTTTACCCATTTATTTATTTTCATTTTTATTTTTGTTATTTAGTCTTTATTTCATAATCATAAACTTTACAATCCAGCTAGGCATGGAAGGGAACAGAGAAAACATGGAACTCAAAGGGAACTGCAGCGAGAGCACAGATTCTAGGATACTGCAAGCAAATATGAGCTCTCCTGAGCTACAGAAGGAATGGTCTGGTGGTTAAGATAAAACACAAGTCAAACTTATTAGAGTTGTCCACAATCAGCAATGGTGATCTTATTGCTGGTCTTGCCATTCCTGGACCCAAAGCGCTCCATGGCCTCCACAGTATTCATGCCTTCTTTCACCTTGTCAAAGACCACATGCTTGCCATCTGACCACTCCATCTTGGCAGCGCAGATAAAAAACTGGGAACCGTTTGTGTTGGGTTCAGCATTTGCCATGGACAAGGTGCCGGGACCTGTATGCTTTAGGATGACGTTCTCATCATCAAATTTCTCCCTGTAGATGGACTTGTCACCAGTGCCATTATGGCGTGTGACGTCACCACCGTGACACATAAACCCTGGAATAATTCTGTGAAAGCAGGATCCCTTATAACCAAATCCTTTCTCTCCAGTGCTCAGAGTACGAAAGTTTTCTGCTGTCTTTGGAAACTTGTCTGCAAACAGCTAGAAGGAGATGCGGCCCAAGGGCTTGCCGTGGAAGAACAAGGTGGGGTTGACCGTGGCTGATACTACAAGGCTCCAGGCAGCGTCGGCGTCTGCAAAGCCCGCTTTTACCCACTTATAAAGAATTGACTTCTAAGCCTGAAATTCGGAAGAGTCCGTCCTTCAACA
This sequence comes from Cacajao melanocephalus, assembly GCA_963573385.1. NCBI lineage: Eukaryota > Metazoa > Chordata > Mammalia > Primates > Pitheciidae > Cacajao > Cacajao melanocephalus. Next base: position 73,883 of record CAUYLG010005853.1, on the reverse strand, counting down.
TGGCCTCTTTGAACATAGGATTAAACCCAGGAGTTCTCCACGAAGATGGCCACCATGCTTGGGGTTCATGGCCAGATAGAAGAGGCAACAAGAGTTAAGTATTCATTCAGGGAAGGACTGGGCAACAGGAGTATGTGGCTCTCACCTTGCTTTGTAAGAGAAACTGAAGCACAATAAGGGAGGAGCCTCTTTTGATAAGAGCAGTTAGAGGTGGAAAGAGGGCCAGAGATGGATATTCACCCCAAGGGCCTTTGGCTTCAAGGTACTGTAGAGGGGCAGGACAGGGGGGCCAGGCAGGGTGGAGCAGAAGGCTTCGGAGACAGAAGGAACACAGATCACCTTTTCCTTTTCTGGATTCCAATCTAGGGAGAAGAATCAGGTGTGTGGGATGAAGTGGGGTGTGGTAGGCTGAGTCCAGTCCAGACCAGGAGTAGCACGAGCCCCTCCCTGCCCCCAGCTGGGCCCTTTCCTTGCAGTGAGGTGCTCCTGGTCCCTTGCCTGCACACAAACATATGATGGCCCTGCAGTCCAGATGTTCCAGGGCAGGCCTAACTTAAAGTGTTATGCCTTTTGTCCCCATAAGTATATTTGTGTCTATCAGACTGTGGCTCTTCGTTTAGTTTGGAAAATAAGGTCACTGAGGCTGAGACATAGGCCCTGCCCTCCACAGGGCCAGGTTCTGTTCAGGCCTAGGGCTGTATAAGGTGTTCTTTGTGCTGGGGATGTGAGCTGAGCCTGCATGTTGAAGGTGGCCCCCTAGCCCAGGGCTAGTCCCAGACCACTGATACCATTTGGCTGGCTGGTCAGGGGTTGGTTGCTGGAGACTTCGGCGGTTAGGTTGCTGCCCGGACCCTCTATCTCCTTCCCCTCACAGCATAACTCAAACGTGCTAAAAAGAGCTTTCATAAACAACTCAAGTCTGAAGACTCTGGCAGCTCTCCCGCCCCTCCAGCCCTGGGGGGCTTCAGGAGGGTCTGGGCTGCCCGCCAGCCCCAGGCTGTCCCTAGACTTCAGTGGGGGGTGGGGAATCAGTGCTGTTACCCTTTCCTTCCTGCTTGGTCTCCAGCCCAGAGCTTCCTTAGGCCCCGGCCTCCCTGGGCTCCCCACCCTACTCTACCTTAACCCTTTCCTCCCAGGGAAGGAGTGGCCGAGGTCCCCGTTCTCTAGGGACGCCTGGGAGAGGCGGCTGTGGTTGGGGGAAAAGGTGGGGTCAAAGGGGAGAAATTCCTGTTCCAAATCTCAAAAAACAGTCCCGGAAACCAACCCTCCCCTCCTTCCTCTTCTCCGTCCTCCCACTAGAGAGAGGGAAATATGGAAGGAAACTAACTTTGACCCCTGGATTCTGGCTCTGGGCCCAAAACTTGGGTGGAAGGCAGAGGCCTCCGGGACCCTCCCCGCCCCCTCCTCCCCGCCCCGGCTCCCCCTCCCTCCTCTCCGCTCCCCTTTAAGCTATCCGGCAGACAGAGAAAGCGTCGAGCCAGGAGGGGCTGGCGGAGTGCTGGAGGGGGAAGGCCGGGGGCGGAGGGAAGGGCGGCCGGAGCCCGACCGGTCCCACCCCTAGCTACAACCCCGGCAGGAAGAGCTCGTCGCGGGAGCCGCTGCCGAGGGGGACGAAGCTCGGGAGGGCGGGCGCCCGAGCCTCGCCGGGTAAGTCCGGCTGCACTGAGGAAGAGGCCTCGCGGGGGGCGCGCCACGGGGAGGAGGGGGCGGGGCTTAGGCGCCGCGGGCTGGAGGCTGGGGGCTGGGGCGCCAGCCGCACCGAGACCCCGGTGACACTGTAGTCTCCTTCGTTCCAGGAGCGGGCGGGGCAGCCATGCTCCTGTCCGGGGGCGATCCCCCGGCGCAGGAATGGTTCATGGTGCAGACAAAATCGAAGCCTCGGGTGCAGCGGCAGCGGCTGCAAGTGCAGCGCATCTTCAGGGTCAAGCTGAACGCCTTCCAGAGCCGCCCGGACACCCCCTACTTCTGGCTACAGCTCGAGGGGCCCCGAGAGAACATGGGCAAAGCCAAGGTAAACGGCTTCTCCCCACCCCTACCTATCTCTTCCAGCCAGATCCCTCTCCCCTTCCCCTGGGGAGATGGTGGTCCGCAGAGGCGCACCACCCGCCCTCCCCCCGCCTGGATTTAGCAGTGTGGCAGGCAGGTACTGGGCCATCCTCCTGCCTCGCCAGATCAGCCTGCGCTCCTTCCTTGCCCGCTCTTTCCCTCTGGTTCCTTCCTTTCCTGCCCCACCCCTTCCCTACGTGTCACCTCTGTCCCTCAAGTGCACTGAGAGCGTCTCCTCGGTGTGTGTCCCCCGCATGAGCCTTCCCTGGCTAGGGCCCCAGCATCCGCAGCCCCACTTTTCCATCTAGGGAGCAACTCAAAGCGCTGCATTGCTGTGGCCTCTGCAACACACCTCTTTGTTCTCCACCAAGACTCTGGAAGGCCCAGGTCCTTCTGTCCTCTTTTAAGTCTCCTTAAATCCTGGGCTGCCCCTTGGAACCTCTTGAGTGCTGGGACTGGAGGGCCACTTACAGATGCTTCTAGAGTGATAACTGGCATTTTACAGATGAGGTACTGGTGGTCAGAGAGGGTGAGGGGCCTGCCTGAGGGCTCAGAGTCAGGTAGGTGAGGTGGTGGGGGTTGGACCAGAACCCAGGGATCTGGGCTCCCTGCCTCACACTCTTGATGCCATCCAGCTTCTTGTAGGGGGTCAGAATGGGGTGCAGCCCTCTTCCCAGATTCCCTGGTCTTGGAGATGGGTGGGAATCTGGGAGGAGGGCTGTGAGCTTTCAGATGAAAGGGCTTGCTCTGTGGGGCTGGACATTGGACAGGCCAGATCACAGCACGCCTCTCTTGCAATCTCCCTGGCTTCTCTCACAAGCTTTTCCTCCACTTGGGCCTCTCAGATTCCCGTCCCCCAAGGTTTCCCTCTTCCCTTATATTCCTGTATCTTATCTCTTCTTTGTAGCAATGCTTCAGCCTCCCTCTGCCCCAGACCACCTGTCCCCCAACACACATCTACTGCAGCTGGGTCTATACCTATATCCTAATTGGTCAAGGCCATGGGTGGGGAGGCCCAAAATTCCGCCAGCCAGCCTGGCAGGCAGGCTGGGAAGTTCCTCCCTCAACTCCTCTGTGGAGCTGCTAGGTCAGCAGTTTTTCCAATTTTGACGGAGGTGCTAGGAGAGGGAAGGGATCTTCCCAGAGAACAGATGTGCAGGAGGCCTTGAGAGTAAGATGTTTCAGAAGCCATAGGCTAACAGGAGAAGCCTTTTAGGCTCTTTGGGTTCTTGATATTTTGGTTACTTTGAAAGGCAGCACCTCACCCTCTTATGGGACTCCCACTTTCTTTCTTTCTTTTTCTTTTTTTTTTTTTGAGATGGTGTTTTACTCTGTTGCCCAGGCTGGAGTGCAATGGTGTTGTCTCGGCTTACAGCAACTTCCACCTCCTGTGTCCAAGTAATTCTCCTGCCTCAGCCTCCTGAGTAGCTGGGATTACAGGCACATGCCACCATGCCTGGCTAATTTTTGTATTTTAATGAAGACGAGCTTTCACCATGTTGGCAATACTGGTCTCAAATTCCCAACCTCAGGTGATTCACTCGCCTTGGCCTCCCAAAGTGCTGGGATCACAGGCATGAACCACTGTGCCCAGCCAGGACTCACACTTTCTGAGGCCCCGCCTCAACCCACTTCTTGCTTAAATCCTGGATCGGCTTCTCCAGGCCTGCCTGCTCCATCTCCCTCAGCTGCTTCAGCGTTCTTCAGGCCACAGATCCTTATGCCTCAGGCTCCCACACCAGGCCCTGCTAATGGAACCAGTGACTCCCTTGATTCCTAGCCCTGTTCCTCCACTCCCCTTTGTCTTCCCTTTGGGAAAGGCATTGTTGAAAAGTGGGAACCCAGCACGAGGGGATTCTGGGTAGCTCCCTGCCTTATTGTACAAAGTGAGCAGAAAGGACTTTGTTGGCAATTTGGAGCAGGAGGACAGGGAAGGTGGGGAGGATAAAGTTTTGTCTCAGGGATTAGAGGATCTGGGTTTGATTTGCTGTCACCAAGTTACAACCAAGGTAGGAAAGGTATGGTGGGGAGAGTTTGAGGTTGGGGTTTGCTAACTGTTAACTGGGTGACCAGTTCAAATAATGTATCCTCTCTTGAGCCATTCCCTCATTAGACGATAATAATCCCTGGTTCATGAAGAGGTTGTGAGAGTCTGCTGAAATCGTGCATGTTGCAATACTTTTATAAAATGTGGAGAGCTATAGACCATAGATGTTAGCTACTGTTGTTTTTAACTTTTGAGCAAGTCCTTTTCCTTCTCTAAGTCTCCATCTCCCTGTTGGTAAAGTGAAAGTCTTGGATTAAATGCTGTCTAAGGTCCAGCGATCTGACACGTGAACGTTTCCCAAGTGTAAGGATGTCTCGTGGTTCCCATAGGGAGGTGGTGTGGCTGACCCCAATCTCAGCTGTAGGGACACAGAATCATACACTTCGTTAGTGGCCTCCTGAACATAGGCCAACAGGCGGAGAGGACTCTGGGAGACCACAGGTTGCAGGATGTGGGGAGGGCTGAGGGTGAGGGTGGCTTGTTGGGGTCAAGGGAAGGAGGAGTTGATAAGGATACAGGCTCATCTAGAGAAGGGCCTGGGTGTGTTTCTATGTGGCTGGTTTTTCAGGAAAATCTCTGTAAAACTTGAGCGCTTTCAAATTGTTTTGTTGTGGTGGGATGAAGAAACATTGAAGACATTGCTGTGAAACACATTCCTGGGCAGCAAAACAAACACTGGGGAGGCCTGGCCTCTGAGGTGAAATCAGTGAGTGGAGAGGCAGGTTTTAGTAATCAACAGCGGAGGCCCCGGACAACCCCTGCTCTACCCTTCTGCCCTTTGGCAATGAGGTGAAGATGGGGTGGGGGCAGAGAGGAGAAGTGACCATGGAGGGAGGTGTTGGGGAGCCCAAAAGCAGTGGCAGTGGGCAGGAGTACCTTCTGGAGACTGGGTTCTGGAGCTCCGGGACAGGGTGTGGCTCGGCCGTCAGATGGAACGTGAACTATCTTTGTTGCACACTAACTGTGAGCAGTACCCTGAGAGTTGGCTGTCGTTAGCCTCTGGAGTTGGCTCCTATGGACCCGCTGTTAAAATTTCAGGAATTGTGCAAGTGAGTGGAGGAGTATTTACGGACATGGTGGGAGTATTTATGCCACAGAAATTAGCAAATGCGACAAATCAGGGTTACCTCCACCTCCAGCTGATTGTTAAACATTTACCGGCACACCTACTTGTGTTGTGGGCACCGAATCCTTCTTTTTCTTTAAACTTAAATTTTCCTTTATCAAATAAATACACATTTGAAAAGTCCAATCATTACCAAAAGGCTTAGAAGAACACGTGGTGGTTCGCTGCCCTGGTCCTCCCGATTCCCCCTTCAGTAACCGTCCGCATAGACAGTATTTGCTCTGGCATTTATGCATCTCCACATTTCTAAAAGAAGATGTAGACACTGTTTCTTTCAATTAATCGATTTTAGATGTTATCTTTTTTTGGTCCCATTATTGAATGTGAGGATTTAGCTCCCTTTCACTGCCATTCCCTCTTATCAAGATAGTTCTGTTTCAGTTATCTGCTAAATCTACATTTAGCATTGCCTCATTATGCCTCTGCACATAGCGTTCACATGTAAGCACTGAAGTGTACGATGATTTTGTTTTCTTTCTTACTTTTTGGTTTCACTGAGGTTAAGGACTCCTTGTTTTTCAATTTGCCTGTTTTTCTTTGTACCTATTGTTAATTCTTCCCACTTCCAGTAGCCTCTCAGTGTAGTTTTCTGCAAGGTCAGCCTATCAGTTCAAGGTGTTCTTTTGGTTCTAAATTTTTTTCTTGGAGCCATCTCTCCTGTCTGGTCAGTTGCTTTCCAGGCTGACACAGCTGTCATTTTTGGCATCCTTTGCCTTTTTTCTTTGCTAAATACTCATGTCCTGGACCTTGAAACTTTTTCTTTCTTGGGTTGATGGAACACATCCATCTGTAGTCTCAAGTTAAAAAGATGGTGCAGCCGCAAAGTGTATGCAGATTCCTGCTTTCAACATGCCTGTCCCTTGAGTCACACCCTCCATTCTGAACTAGTTGTCCTGAGTGTGGACAACTGTCACCCTAAAACAGTGCCTGGCATGTAGTCAAGAATGATTTGTTGAATGGATGAATAAATTCTGAGATTTCTCTTCACCATCATCCTACAGATTGCCTTTGCTTCTTTCCTATTTGGTTGACTGGAAAACTGCTCTCCAGTGGCTTCCTGGGAAAGGTTTTACAGGAGGAAAAATGCTGAGGTTGCCTGTCCACATTGCATAGCCAAAAGATACTTGATTGATAGTTTGGTTGATATCAAATTATAAAAGGAAAATTATTTTCCTTCAGAAATGTGAGGGTTGTGCTCCATTTGGAGGAGTCTGAAGCTATTCTCGTCCCTGATCATTTGTGTGAGATGTTGTTTTCTCTCTGGAAGTTGTCAGTTTTCCCCAATGTTCTGCAGTCTCCCAGTGAGGTCCCTTTGTGAGGGTCTGTTTTCCTCTATCCTCAGGCACTCTTGTACTTAGAGGGCCTTCTGTCTGGACACTCATATTCCTCAGATCTGGGAAACTGGGGGAAATACTTAGTGGGTTATTTCCTCTCCTGTGCTGTCCCTGTCCTCTCTTTCTGGAAGTCCTCTACTTTTTGTATGCTTTCTCCTCTTTTTCAACTTTAACTTTTTGTTCTTTGGGAAGATTTCCTTAATTTTGTCTTTGAAGACTTTTCTTGGGTCTTTCATGTCTGCAGTCAAATTTTTAATGTCTAGAAGTTATTTATATTCCCTCTTTTTAAAAATAGTATCCTATGCTTTTAAAATAAAAGTTGGAATATATGTATCCTATTGTATTGTTATTTAGTGTGTACCATGTTCTCTGTTGTCTATCTGAGGAGAGAAATGATAGCAAGCTTTTTTTTTTTTTTGGTGGGGGGATGGGGTCTCACTCTTGTTGCTCAGGCTGGAGTGCAGTGGCACGATCTTGGCTCACTGCAACCTCTGCCTCCCGGGTTCAAATGATTTTCCTGCCTCAGCCTCCCGAATAGCTTGGTCTACAGGCACTCGCCACCACGCTCAGCTAAGTTTTGTATTTTTAGTAGAGATGGTGTTTCACCATGTTGGCCGAGATGGTCTCGATCTCTTCACTTCCTGATCTGCCCACCTTGGCCTCCCGAAGCGTTGGAATTACAGGCGTGAGCCACCACGCCTGGGCAATAGTAAGCTTTTTGAAGTTTTCTTCTCCCCACCTGGTTTATCTTCTTTCAGGTTGCTTTTTTTTTTTTTTCCTTTATGGTTTAGTCTGTGTGTTTCACATTAGAAGTTTTCCTCATAAGCCTGATAATCCTTGCATGATAAAAAGGGAAGGACAAAAAGTTGATTGGGAGCAGAGGCTGTGGGCAAGACTTGTTAATTTTGAGCTTGATTGTACAGAGATTGTGGGTATTGTTGGTTAGGGACCCCTTTTGTGATCTTTAAGTCTTTGCTTGTGGGCTGACCAGATTTTCCAGCATGTATGCCTCTCTTCTCCAGCCTGGAGGGTCAGGGTCTGGCTGCCAAGCAAATCTCTGAGTGGGAAGAATGAGTTTCTCTGCATTTAGCTTGCATTGTATATATCACTGGCTCTCTTCACTCTGTCCATGTTTTTTGTGTGGTATTCACACCTTCCATTAGCTGATCAACCTCTGCTCCTGACTGCATTTTGCACTCCCTGGAGAACACCCCTCCAGTGAGCAGGAAGGTGCTTGCCAAGCCTCTGTGTGTGTGTGTGTGTGTGTGTGTGTGTGTGTGTGAATGTGTGTGTTGGGAGCGGTTGGGCTCCCACATCTAATCGCTCATCAAAGAACCTGGTTTTTCATGTTCCCCTTCACTCCCAATTCCAGAGTTTCTTGGCGTTGTTTTCTGAGCCTTTTGAGTATCCTACAGTATAAATTGGGGTGGTTCTGGAAAGTAGACAATGAATGATACCTGACTTATGAGAAAAGAGAATCCTAAGTAGGTGTTAAGTAATAAAGCACCTTGACAAGTACAGAACAGTATTAAAATATTTTGTATAAATGCTTTTATTTAACTTACAAGTTGACTAACGACCTGTGGGATATTGGACAATATATTCTTACAAATACAGGGCTCTTTTTCTGTGCCCTTTTTTATTCATCTGTATCATCTTTCTATCTAGTTGTTTCGGTCTCTTCTTCTCTGCTTTTTCTCCTCTTGGAGGTAGAAGGTGTGGGTTGGCTTTAGGCAGGAAAGTTGTTCAGGTATTTTCAGACTGTAAATGCCTATTGTTTCCTTATCTTCTCTCCCTCTACAGTATAGACAGCATCATGGTAAGGCCCCCGACTGTGGAGCTAGAGTACCTGAGCATCCTAGCCTACTAACTGTGTGATCTTGTACATACGGCCTTCCTTGCTCATCTAAAATGGGGATAATAGTGTTTCCTTAAAGGGCAGAGAGAGGAATACATAAGATAATATATGCAAAGTGCCTGACACATAATAAGCTCTCACTAAATATTAGTTCAGATTTATTATTTAAAAATTATCACAGTTCCTATATATCTCATAAATTTAAAATATTAGGCCAGGCATGGTGGCTCATACTTGTAATCCCAGCACTTTAGGAAGCCAAGGTGGTGGGTGGATCACATGAGGCCAGGAGTTCAAGACCAGCCTGGGCAACGTGGCGAAACCCCATCTCTACTAAAAGTACAAAAATTAGCCAGGCATGGTGGTGCTCATCTGTAGTCCTAGCTACTTGGGAGGCTGAGATAGGAGAATTGTTAGTACCTGGGAGGCAGAGGCTGCAGTGAGCCAAGATCACGCCACTGCACTCCAGCCTGGGTGACAGAGTGAGATTCTGTCTCAAAAAATAAAAATAAAATGAAATATTGAACAGTTGATGGAACCATAAATATTCTAAGCTCTCTGTAGAAAGACAAAGAAGCCACCCCATAATCTTCTTCCCCGGCGCATCACTCCATTTTTACATGTTGTTTTCATGTCATTGAAATGGGGGTGCATGGGGTGGGGAGTATTTGTTAAGGTCTGAGACAGTTAGCCCACACCTGCTCAGATTTACCTTTGCTAGGCAGTGGGACCAGATGAAGTTGGGGTAGGAGGGGTTGGCTTGGGATGTCCAACAGGTTTTGAGTGGTTCTGGACTGATTGAAAAGGTACTAGACATGTATTTCAGGCTCTTTGAAAAAGAGGTTGTAGGTCAGGCCTGGCGCAGTGGCTCACACCTGTAATCCCAGCACTCTGGGAGGTCGAGGCAGGTGGATCACTAGGTCAGGAGTTCGAGATCAGCCTGGCCAACATGGTGAAACCCATCTCTACTAAAAATACAAAAATTAGCTGGGTGTGCTGGCTCATGCCTGTAATCCCAGCTACTTGAGAGGCTGAGGCAGGAGAATTGCTTGAACTCAGGAGGCAGAGGTTGCAGTGAGTGGAGACTGAACCATTGCACTTCAGCCTGGGTGACAGAGAGAGACTCCGTCTAAAAAAAAAAAAAAAAAAAAAAAAAAGAGGTTGCAGGTCTGTGGCCTCAGCCGGGTGGAAGAGGGACACGTAGGCCTGAGCAGGGAAGGATGGCCCGGAGACTGAGCAGAGACACCTGGGTGGTCTTCAGGATGGCTATTGGAGATCCAAAATGGAGTATGGGACGGCCAGGGGAAAGCAGGAAGAGGGATGAGAGGGATTACTGTCAAAGAAAGGGGATGTGGAGGGGGATGGGGGCATATGAAGTCCACATGGGGTGGCTGATTGGAGGGAGAGCTCATGGGACCACACTGATGGAACTCAGCCATAGAGTGGAAGAACCTCAACCTCGCCCACCCCAACCACTGCTAAAGATGGCGAGTGTGAGCCCTGTGAAATCTGTGAACTCTAGGACTTGGTCTGCCCAGAAAGCCAGAGGTCTTCCTTCTGGTTAGCTATTTCATGTATATGCAGGTGCGAGGGTTCCCCTGGACACTGGCCTGGTGGCTTATCTCCTCCTCTGTCCCCTCTGGGCAACAGAGTTACTATGATTCAGGGGTACAGGTTGTGCTAGAGACATTCTGGAGGGGAATGAAGCTAGAGTTTCACATGATTACCCGGTAGTCACTGTAGTCAGCCAGAAGAGGTGGAAGAAACTCTGGTATCGGAGTCTCTAGCTGTGTGCCCTTGGGCAAGCTGCATAGCTCTTCTGAGCCTGCAAAATGGGAACAGGCTGTGCCAGGCGTCATCCTAAGTACTTTCTGCGTATTAACTCACTGAAGCTTCACAGCGGCCCAATGAGGTGAAACTATTGCTGTTTCCATTTTACAAATGAGGAAACTCAGGCATGGGGGCAGGGGTGTTGTGTGATTAATAACTTGCCCCAGGTTGCATCAGTTCCTAGCTTATGGAGGGTGCTCAGGAGTGTGCAGCCACTTTCCCCTGAGCTGTTGCACAATTCAGGAATCCCAGGGTGGAACTAGACAGGAGCATCCAGTTTAACCTTCCATTTTATTGGTGAAGAGACTGAGGTGCTGAGAAGATGATAAATGCCCCACGATTAACCTAATCAGTTGAAGTCAAGTTGGAGCTGCAACCTGGGTTCTTTCCCTCCTCTCTCCCAGGCTTCCCTGTTCTGTTGGTGTTCCTTGGAAAGAAATGGGTGTGTGAGGGTGCAGGACCAGGGAGAGAGTGGCTGGCCATGGGGGAGTCATTTGGCTCAGGGTGGGTGGGGAGGGGTGGGACCACATGGTTAGTGAGGGGCTGGCCTTTTGGGTGTGAGGGCAGACCCAGGTTCAAGCCCCTAAAGGGCTGACTTCACTGTGTTCTTCCCACTGTGCCCAGGAATACCTGAAGGGCCTGTGCAGCCCGGAGCTGTGGAAGGAGGTTCGCTACCCGCCGATCCTGCACTGTGCCTTCCTTGGGGCCCAAGGCCTCTTCTTGGACTGCCTCTGCTGGAGCACCCTGGCTTACCTGGTGCCTGGGCCCCCTGGCTCCCTGATGGTGGGCGGGCTGACTGAGTCTTTCATGATGACACAGAACTGGCTGGAGGAGCTGGTGGGGCGACTGCGCTGGGGCCCTGCCCCTCTGCTGACCCCCCGAGGGATCTGGGAGGCTGAGGTGACCCGGGCCTTTGGGGCCCTGGTCTGGATCCGTGGTGACCAGCATGCAGGGGACCTACTGCAGCTGCCCCCAGCAGTCCAGGAGCTGCTGCTGAGCCTGGTGCGGGATGCTGCGGGCAAGGAAGACATCATCGAGTGGCTCAGCCGCTTTGGCATCTCTGACAGCCACTCTGACCCAGAGGTTTTGATCTGCCCTCCCCAGCAGCAGAAGGAAGCCCCAGCCATGGTGTCTGTGGGAGACAGTCCTGGACCCTTTCTGGACATGGGGACCCTCCAGAACAGGGGCCCAGAAAATTCAAAGAGATTATCTAGCCTGGGGGCCACTGGGTCCCTGATCCCAGCTCAGAGCACAACGCAGGAGACAGCAAACCAGCTGGTACGGTAAGTTCCGGAGAATGAGTCTGGCTTTTCTGATCTTACCCCTGCTCCCCTACCTCAAGGAAATAGTAGTAGTTTGGGACAAACTGGCCTTCCACCTTTTCAATGAACTTTGGCTTCCTCCAGGGTCGTTTCCAACAACCAAGGTGGTACCGACAGTGCTCGAGAGGAAGGGCCAGTGCAAGCCACCAGCAGCCAAGACTCCACGAACTACATACAAGCCTTGCTGCAGCAAAGGCAGGTCCAGAGGGTAGAAGACAAACTCCTCTTCCAACCTCCAGTATCAGCCCTGGGTGTGTGCCCACCTTGGAAGGCCTGGACCCCAGGGACAGCCTTTGGGCCATTGTGGCCGGGGGCTATTGCTGCAACCTTCTGGAGGATCAATGAGCTGCATTCTCTCCATCTGGCCTGGCTCCTGTCCCAGGCATGCTTCAATTTCCCCTTTTGGCAGAGGCCGTTGGGTCCCATTCAGTTGAAGCTGCCAGGGCAGAATCCTTTGCCCTTAAATCTAGAGTGGAAGCAGAAGGAGCTGGCTCCCCTGCCCAGTGCGGAAAGCCCAGCTGGTAGACCAGATGGGGGGCTGGGAGGAGAAGCAGTCCTGCAAAATTGCCCAAGGCCAGAGACTCCCCCGAAAGTTATGAGTTTATTGGTAGTCCCAGGGAGCTCAGATGTAAAGGACAAAGTTAGCTCAGATCTTCCACAGATAGGGCCACCCTTAACCTCTACACCCCAACTACAGGCTGGAGGTGAGCCGGGGGATCAAGGGAGTACGCAGTCTGATTGTAAGGGACTGGAGGAGGGACCTGCTGCAGTGCTGCCTACAGGGAAAGGGAAGCCCATGGCTCAAGGGGGGCTGACAGATCATTCAGTACCTGGAGCTCAAACAGTGCCTGAAACTCCCAAAGTGCCCATGACTGCAGCAGTGTCCAAAGCTGAAAATCCCCCCACAACTCAAGTGCCACCTGCAGCTCCCAAAGTGCCTACATCCCAAATGATGCTGGCAGTGCACACAGAGCCTACAGCTCCCAAAGTGCCTTTGGCTCTAACAAAGCCAGCAGCTCAATTGATGGCCACAGCTCAAAAAACAGTTGTGAATCAACCGGTGTTGGCAGCTCAAGTGGAACCCACAACTCCAAAAACTCCCCAGGCTCAGAAGATGCCTGTGGCGAAAACATCACCTGCAGGTCCCAAAACACCCAAAGCTCAAACTGGGCCTGCAGCTGCAGCTCCCAAAGTACCCGCAGCTCCCAAAGTACCCGTGGCCCCTAAAGTCTCCAAAGCTCCCAAAACACTTGCAGCTCAGAAGGTGCCCACGGATGCAGGGCCAACCTTGGATGTAGCCAAACTTCTGAGTGAGGTCCAGCCTACATCACGGGCTAGTGCCTCCTTACCGAAGGGCCAGGGGCAGGCTGGAAGGCAGGGTCCCCAGCTCAGCGGCACCTTGGCTGTCAGCAGTAAGCACCAGTTTCAGATGGAGGGGCTCTTGGGGGCTTGGGAGGGGGCCCCAAGGCAGCCACCTCGCCATCTGCAAGCGAACAGTACAGTGACCAGCTTCCAGAGGTACCACGAGGCCCTGAATACACCCTTTGAGCTGAACCTGTCAGGGGAACCTGGAAACCAGGGGTTGCGGCGAGTGGTCATCGATGGCAGCAGTGTGGCCATGGTGTGAGTAGTCACGGGCATGGAGTGGGTGGGGGATGCTGTGGAGCTGGGGCAGGGCATCCCTAGGGGACAGAGTATGGGCATCGCTTCCCGACTTTCCTGTGGGTGACATGGGAAGAGATGGGAGGGAAGTGATCCATGTTGAGTGGCTCCTACCTGCCAGGCAGTGTGCATGGAATCCTCACAGCAGCCCTCAAGGGCAGATTTCTGGTTTCCCTCTCCATAGATGCTGAAGCAGGCTCAGAGGTGGGAAATCTTGCCCAAGGTCCCTGAGCCAGCAAGTGGTCCAGCTGGCCTTTGGGCTCAAATGTGTCCACTGCCAAGGTCCATGCCATTCCCAGGCTAGCTTTTAAACTTTTAGCCCAAACTTCAAGGCCCAGCACAGCTCTCCGCTGTGAAGCTTTTCATGACCTTGCTGGCCCTTAGCGATTGCCCTCTCTGTGCAGCACTTACTGCTGTAGAGGTGTTAGCATAAACACGTGCATGCCAGTTAATTTGCCACGTGATAAGATAGTTACCTCTGCAGAGCACACTCCCAGCACACAGTAGGTGGCCAAGGAATTTTTGTTTGCTTTAAGCTCTCAACTGAGCTCTCTGAGTGGAGGAGCTGCCTTCCTCCACTTGCCCTCATTGGGCCTACACACATGTGTGCACACAGGTACACACAGACACACACAGACTCACACACACACACACACACACACACACAGTTTCCAACAGTGCCCCGCACCCAGTAGGTGCTCACAGAATGTCTGAGTATGGAGGGAAGGGGAAAGGGCATGGTTGGTGTCCTTGGTGCTGGCATTGCCTGCTTGCTGCCCCAGGGCTGGCTCTGAGGGAGGAGTGGTGAGGCAGGGCCTTTCCTTGTCCTGCGACCCCACAGGCATGGCCTCCAGCACTTCTTCTCCTGCCGAGGCATTGCCATGGCAGTGCAGTTTTTCTGGAACCGGGGACACCGAGAGGTCACTGTGTTTGTACCCACCTGGCAGCTGAAGAAGAACCGGAGGGTGAGAGGTGAGGTGTCCCCGGCCTGCCCGGCCTCCACAGTGCCAGCAGGCTCTCTCTCAGCCTTGCTGCCCCACCCTCTGCCACCCCAGAGTGGCCATTTCCACTCGTCCTCCCTTGACCATTTCTGTCTTCTGCCTTTTGCCCCCAGAGAGCCACTTCCTGACGAAGCTACACTCACTCAAGATGCTTTCAATCACGCCCTCCCAGCTCGAGAATGGCAAGAAGATCACCACCTACGATTATAGGTGTGCCGGTCCCCAGGCCTGCCCTCCGGGCCTCAGGGAGTTGGACCCGCCTGGTGTGTCAGGTGGAGTCCAGCCTGTCTTCTCTGGGGAAATGGAGGCAAACATGTTGGGGGGCAGGTCGTGCAGAGGGTGAGGTGGAGCACGGGCCTCTGTTGGCAGAGGGATGGGCACAGTGAGGAGAGGGCTTGAGGTTGGCTCTCCCCAAGCCCGGAGTTGTTCCTGACTTTGGGATTCTGCGGTCCATCTCCCTTAGCTAACAGGCATTCTTCCCCTGTGACCTGTGACCATGAGGTTCCCCCATCAGATGGTTTGGGCATCCATTCTGGTTGAGGCCTGTGTCTCCAGATTGCTTTAGTGTTTTCCTCCCTTGGAGCCCTGGCACTGGGGGAGGTCTGTGCATGGCTGATGTGGATGGGGCCCTGAATGCCTAAATCGCAAATTCTTGTCTGCTTGTCACTCCTCAGCATGGCTGCGGGACCACTGTGCTCGGGGGAGCCTGTGACCCTGCCTCTCTTATGGCAGGGAAGGCCCTGCCACAGTCACAGGTCCGGGGTTGGAGTTGATGCTGGGCAGACAGAGGTCTTGGTTTCACATAGGCAACTCTCATGCCAGGCAGGGAGAACTTCTGTTTCTCCACACTTCTCCCAAGACCTGGCACCCAACCAGGCCTGAGAAGGGCTGGGCAGAGAGGCTCGTACATCCCTCTTTGTAGAGCTAGTCCCCTGCATAGTGTCTTTCAGTGCTTCTAAGTTGAGGCAGGGGTTTGAGGGAAGATGGCTTTTCTGCAGACAGTCCCTCTGCTGGGCACTTGTGGAATAGCATGCTTGGGGGAGCCAGGACGGAAAGTTTCAGGGAATACTGAGAAGTAGGTAGCCTTTGCTTTCTTCCCTGGTCACAGCCCTCTTTAGAGGAGAGGTAATCCTTGGAAAAGTGGATTTGTTTATTTAGGTATGTGTACTTGTGTGTGCTGGCGTATATATGTATGTATGTCTTGACATGTGTATGAATGTTGTGCATTGGTGAAGCATTATAATGGAATATTTGTGTGTATGCTGTGTCACAGGCAGTTACCTAGACACTTAAAAGCATTATCTCATTCAGTTTTATCCTCATGGCAACGTGGGGTAGGTATCTTATCTCTGTTTTACAGATGCAAAAACGGAAGCAGTAAATATACATGTGTGAATGTGGATGAATGTGAGTTTTCTGTGTCTGTGCATGTGCACGTATGTGCCTATGTGTATAGCAGGGGTATGTGTTTGTATATACAGCTGGGAGTGTCTGCATCCGAGGTCACCCCTGGATGACCTTGATCCTTACCAGTGATCTCACATGGCTGCATAGAGGAGGAGGTGGGCTTGGAGGTCCTGGATTTCTGGGTAGGAAGGGCAGTGCCTTTGTCTGACACACCTCAATGTGAAGCTGCAAGTTCATTTTCCCAAATGACCCAGGAAGTCAGGGGGCTGGTTATTGGGTCATTAGTGACTCCCCCTCTCCCTGCAGGTTCATGGTAAAACTGGCAGAGGAGACAGATGGCATCATTGTCACCAATGAGCAGATTCACATCCTGATGAATAATTCCAAGAAACTGATGGTCAAAGATCGGTAAGGCAGCTCCCCAGAGGCCTGAGCCATTCTTTCCCCTTGGATGTTAGGCAGCCCCTGGCAGGGGAGAGGTTAGGGCAGAAGAGAGGCCTTGGAGCAGTGGCCACCAGCACCTGCCAGGATGTGGGTCTCAGCCCCACGGAGAGGCCAGGCGACAACAGGGCGTGGGGGGGGTCAAGGGCTCACAGTGACGGTGCCTCTTCTCCCCCTGGGCCCAGCTTGCTGCCTTTCACCTTTGCGGGGAATCTCTTCATGGTGCCTGATGACCCCCTGGGCCGTGATGGCCCCACCTTGGATGAGTTTCTGAAGAAGCCAAACAGGTAATGGGTCAGGCCTCCCCAGCCTCCCAGGCCCTCCTGGGGCTGATCAGAAACTTCCCCTTAATGTTGGCCAACATTTGTCTAGAGCTTAATAATGATCAGAGTGGTCTGATTTTTTTCATGTCTCCATACTTGTGCCACATGTTTTATGTTCATAAACCACTTACAGCAGGTTTTAATACATACATGAAAGCACATATATAGAATGTAATTTTAACATTCTATACGCATCCTTTAATACTATATGTGTCTTTCCACGACTGGCATTTGTACTCAATGGTTTATTAGTTTTTTCAGGTGTATCCTATGCTAATTCATGTAGTTCCAGATAATGGTCATATAGCATTCCATTCCATGAGTACCCAATAGATTTTTCTGTTTCCTTGCGAGGGCCATTTGGCCACTTCCATTATATGCTGTTGGGTCTAAGGCTGCAGTGAACAGCCTTGCTTTTATTCTTTGTGTCCAAGGGAAGCCGTGTCTAGAAATATTCACCAAGTAGGATTTTTTCTATGTTTATTATCTCATTTGATCCTCACAACTTGAGTTATACATAAATGACCACTGTCCTCATTTTATAGATGAGGAATCTGAGACTCAAGTGACTTTTCTAGGGTCCTGTTGCTGGTAGCAGCAGAACTGGTTAGCAGTAACTCAGATCCTCTGCTGCCCACCTGCCGGTTCTCAGATCCTGCAGGGGACCTTGTCAGGATATTCTGGGCAGGGCACTGCTTCTCCGGGCCCAGATCCCCCAGTCTCAACTTGCCAGTTTGGAAAAAAGTGATGTGGATGAGGTTTGTCTGCTGTGTCCTCATAAGTCCCTTGTCAGGCTCTCCTTCACTTCGGTGAGCCCCCGCCTTCCCCTAGATTGCTCACCTGGGTTAGGCTAGAAGCTGCCAGTCATCTCTTATTAAGCCATTATTGGCTTATAGCTAAAGTGTTACTTTGTCAGTGAGCTTTTGATTGGATGGGCCTTCAGAGCACAGATGCACCTCTAATATTGGGGGTCTGGCCCATGCAGGAGGTAGAGGAAGTATTTGTAGGCAGGGTCCCAGCTGTGCCTAGGCCATGCAGGTTGTTGGCACTTGGCCCAGCCTCAGGACACTTTGGAATGGGGTTTCCACAGAGCTGCTTTCCCTTTGGAGGACTGCTCAGGATGGGGCTGCCCCTCCCTCTTCCATGTGTTTTGGTGTAGGTTGGACACTGACATCGGCAACTTCCTGAAGGTCTGGAAGACCCTTCCTCCCAGCTCAGCCAGTGTCACTGAGTTGAGTGATGACACTGACTCTGGGCCCCTGGAGAGTCCGCCTAACGTGGAAGAAGTCAGGGAAGAGAAGGAGGAGAGGCAGGATGAGGAGCAGAGACAGGGGCAGGGCATGCAGAAGCTGGCTGAGGAGGACGATCTTGACTCTTCGCTGGCATCAGTGTTCAGGGTGGAGTGCCCGTCCCTTTCGGAGGAGATTCTGCGGTGCCTCAGCCTCCATGACCCCCCCAATGGCGCCCTGGACATCGATCTCCTGCCGGGGACGGCTCCTCCCTACCTGGGCATCCCCTGGGATGGGAAGGCTCCCTGCCAGCAAGTTCTTGCCCACCTGGCCCAGCTCACCATCCCCAGCAACTTCACCGCACTCTCCTTCTTCGTGGGCTTCATGGACTCCCACAGGGATGCCATCCCCGACTATGAAGCCCTTGTGGGCCCCCTGCACAGCCTCCTCAAGCAGAAGCCTGACTGGCAGTGGCACCAGGAGCATGAGGAGGCCTTCCTGGCCCTGAAGCGAGCCCTGGTGTCTGCTCTCTGCCTGACAGCCCCCAACTCCCAGCTGCCCTTCCGCCTGGAGGTGACCGTGAGCCATGTGGCCCTGACGGCCATCCTTCATCAGGAGCACTCAGGGAGAAAGCATCCCATAGCCTATACCTCAAAACCCCTGCTCCCTGACGAGGAGAGCCAGGGTCCCCAGTCAGGGGGAGACAGCCCCTACGCCGTGGCCTGGGCCCTCAAACATTTTTCCCGCTGCATCGGAGACACCCCGGTGGTCCTGGACCTTTCCTATGCCTCCCGGACCACTGCGGACCCTGAGGTGCGGGACAGCCGCAGGCTCTCCAAAGCTTGGTTGATCCGATGGTCCCTCTTGGTTCAGGACAAAGGCAAGAGGGCCCTGGAATTGTCCCTCCTCCAGGGCCTGCTGGGGGAGAACCGCCTGCTGACCCCCGCGGCCTCCATGCCTCGCTTCTTCCAGGTTCTGCCGCCTTTCTCTGACCTGTCCACCTTCGTCTGTATCCACATGTCGGGCTACTGCTTCTACCGTGAGGATGAGTGGTGTGCTGGCTTTGGTCTCTATGTTCTGTCGCCCACCAGCCCCCCTGTCTCCCTTTCCTTCTCCTGCTCTCCTTACACACCAACTTATGCCCACCTGGCAGCCGTGGCCTGCGGCCTGGAGCGCTTTGGCCAGTCCCCACTCCCAGTGGTTTTCCTCACTCACTGCAACTGGATCTTCAGCCTCCTGTGGGAGCTCCTGCCCCTCTGGAGGGCCCGGGGCTTCCTCTCCTCCGACGGGGCTCCACTCCCTCACCCGAGTCTGCTCTCCTACATTATATCCCTCACCTCTGGCCTCTCATCCCTTCCATTTATCTACCGAACCTCCTACCGGGGCTCTCTGTTCGCTGTGACAGTGGACACCCTGGCCAAGCAGGGTGCCCAGGGGGGTGGGCAGTGGTGGAGTTTGCCAAAGGATGTGCCAGTCCCTGTAGTGACTCCCCACGCCATGGGCAAGAGGCCCAACTTGCTGGCATTACAGCTGAGCGACAGCACCCTGGCCGATATCATTGCCAGGCTGCAGGCTGGGCAGAAACTGTCCGGCTCCTCACCCTTTAGTTCTGCCTTTAACTCACTCAGCCTTGACAAGGAGAGTGGCCTGCTTATGTTCAAGGGAGATAAGAAGCCCAAGGTCTGGGTGGTCCCGACGCAACTCCGGAGGGATCTGATTTTCTCTGTGCATGACATTCCCTTGGGGGCCCACCAGAGGCCTGAAGAGACCTACAAGAAGCTGCGCTTGCTGGGCTGGTGGCCCGGGATGCAGGAGCATGTGAGAGATTACTGCAGGAGCTGCTTATTCTGCATCCCCCGAAATCTCATCGGCAGCGAGTTAAAGGTGATTGAGTCCCCGTGGCCCCTCAGGTCGACCGCCCCCTGGTCGAACCTGCAGATTGAGGTGGTGGGCCCAGTCACGATAAGTGAGGAGGGCCATAAGCATGTGCTTATTGTGGCCGACCCCAACACCAGGTGGGTGGAGGCATTTCCCCTGAAGCCCTACACACACACGGCTGTGGCCCAGGTGCTGCTTCAGCATGTGTTTGCAAGGTGGGGTGTTCCCG
Source organism: Cacajao melanocephalus (assembly GCA_963573385.1). Lineage (NCBI taxonomy): Eukaryota > Metazoa > Chordata > Mammalia > Primates > Pitheciidae > Cacajao > Cacajao melanocephalus. The sequence continues at coordinate 54,150 of CAUYLG010005853.1, read as the reverse complement.
TGAGGCTGGAGGCAGCCCAGGGGCCCCAGTTTGCCCGGCACGTCCTTGTGAGCTGTGGGCTGGCCCTGGGGGCCCAGGTGGCCTCCCTGAGTAGGGATCTCCAGTTCCCCTGCCTGACAAGCTCAGGGGCCTACTGGGAATTCAAGCGGGCCCTCAAGGAGTTCATCTTCCTGCATGGGAAGAAGTGGGCAGCCTCCCTGCCCTTGCTGCACCTGGCCTTCAGGGCCTCCTCCACTGACGCCACACCGTTCAAGGTCCTGACCGGAGGTGAGGCCAGGCTGACAGAGCCCCTGTGGTGGGAGATGAGCAGTGCAAACATTGAAGGGCTCAAGATGGACGTCTTCCTGCTGCAGCTGGTGGGTGAGCTGCTGGAGGTCCACTGGAGGGTGGCCGACAAGGCAAGTGAGAAGGGCGAGAACAGGCGTTTCAAGCGGGAGAGCCAGGAGAAGGAGTGGAACGTGGGTGACCAGGTCCTCCTGCTGTCTCTCCCCAGGAATGGCAGCAGCGCCAAATGGGTGGGTCCCTTCTATATCGGGGACCGGCTGAGCCTGTCACTCTATAGGATATGGGGCTTCCCAACCCCAGAGAAGCTGGGGTGCATCTATCCCAGCAGCCTGATGAAGACCTTTGCCAAGAGTGGCACCCCCCTGTCCTTCAAGGTCTTGGAGCAATAGGGGTGCCCCCTGCCTCAGGGCCCTGGGTTTTTGCTGCTAGGCCTCCCCCTGTCCCAGCAGTGCTCTCAGTCCACTGGGGGCCCTCAGTTGTGCCTTTTGTAGAGAAGTTGCTTCATGAAGCTTTGCTGAATTGCCTTGAACTAGGGACCAGCATCCCCATGGAAACATCCCCAGTTTGGGGTACTTGGAGAATTTGCCAAAGGCTGTCAGATACGGGTCTCTGGCAGTTTTACACTGGGAAGTAGAGTCCTCTTACTGGGATAGACCAGGCTCAGTGTCTTTTCACTAAGTATCCTTTTCCCCTTCATACGTCATAAGTGTGTGGTGGTGTGCGCACCCACGCCCACCCTAGAATCTTACTCTCTTGGCCATGAAACTGTGGCTCTGGACCTCAGAATTGGAACCACAGTCCTTTCCCAGACAGAAACCCCAAACGTGGGCTCCTCCCTCCAACCTGTTCTTTTGGGGACCCTTTGCCCTTAGAATTGTCACAGCTGACATAGACCTGGGCAGGCTGTGGGGAGTGCCTCCTAGCCTCATGGTCAGCTTTCTTAAGCCAGGTGTGGCCTACTCAGCTGTCAGGGCAGGGCTGGCCATCCTCCCAGGCCTCAAGGGTAGTGTCTTGGAGTGGGAGGATGGCCAGCCATGAGCTACCGGCTTGTCAGCATGGGAGGGGCAAGGGGGAAATGGGTTGGCCTACCTCATTTGACTCCAGGCAATGGAGACAACCGAGACCCTTGCTTTGATGGTGTTCACCCCACAGGAATCAAGGATCTTGATGCCAAGTGTGGCATCTCTACCTGAAGAGCTGCTTCTGTTAGACCCAGGGGCCCCAGCCTCTGTTTTAAGGGGGGAGGGCGTCTGCAACAAGAGGCTGGCACACAGCAAAGTGCTAGCATGGCTCTACCTCCCAACCCTATCCCAAAGCCCACTGCCCTTTGCTCCTTCCACCTCCACTGTACCCTGCATCCTAGACCCTACAGATTGTGTGATTGCTTCATCTGTATCGTCCCCCAAGTCCTGTGGACCTGCCTTCTGTGTAGAGCAAAACCCAGGCTCCCACACAGCCATTCTTTGCAGAGAGCACCCTTGCAGTGAGAGTGCGTTCCTCGCAGGTACACTCAGCCCTCTGAATTGCTGCCGTTGCCAAGCAAGTGGGCTCCAGTTGAAGGCCAGTGCCACGTCACTCTGGCTGGCCTTCTGAGTAGTCTCATTTCTCCAGAAGCTGAGCCAGTCTCCTGATCTAGTTAAGCTTGCCAGAACACTTGGCGTTGCAGAGTGCTAGAACCAGTGGAGAACTTGCCAACTTGCTTGTTTTACATCAGAGGAAAGAGGACCACAGGGGGAAAGTGACTCGCCCAAAATCACACAGCTAGTTCGTGGCTGAGCTGAGACCAGGGTTAAACTTCCTGATTCCCAGTTCACCATCAAAAGGGTTCTAGCAACAGATTCACGCTGGAGAATCCTTCAAAATCCTATATCCACATTCTCCAACTATTCGTCTCTCCAATCTTCGAGACAAACTATCTGGATGTTGCCCTTAAACCATTTCTAGCTGTTAACCCTGTCCAGAAAAATGGTTGAGTGACAGCTGAGAAGTGGAAAGGTGAGCTGTAGGATATTTGGCAGGTGCTCTCTTTCATCCTCCCCGCCGCCCCTTCTTTCTCTTCCTCCTCCACCCTGCAGTGTTACGTCCAGCCTCACTCTCCCTCCCTGGTGCTGTATGCGTTCCTCTTGTTAGCTACATTTATGATCACACACCCTTCTTTTAAGTGATTTTTTTTCATTTGATTTGTCAATAAACGAATCAAACTGGAGCTGATGTCCAGTTCTTTGTTTAGCTTCAGTCTCAGTTATGGGGAATGAGGAGTGTGGGGCAGTCACAAGGCATGGCTGCTGTATGTTTCCCAGATACACTTGCAGATTTGAAGGCCTGGATAGCACCTTTTCCAGATTATCTGGCCCAGGCTATTACTGTACAGATCAGGAGACCAGGGCCCAGAGTGTGATATGCTTAAGGCTCCATAGCTGGTTCGTGGCAGGGCTGGAAGGAAAGTCCCACCTCTGGGCTTCTAAGCTGGTACCCTTGGCAGTTCATGTCTTAGAAGTGGGCAGGGTGGGAATGAAAATGAATGATGAGGCCTGGTGCGGTGGCTCATGCCTATAATCCCAGCACTTTGGGAGGCTGAGGTGGGTGGATTGCTTGAGGCCAGGAGTTCAAAACTAAACTAGCCAACATGGCGAAAAACCGTCTCTACTAAAAATACAAAAATCAGCTGGGTGTGGTAGCAGGCGCCTGTAATCCCAGACATTGCTTGAACCTGGGAGGTAGAACTTAACAGTGAGCCAAGATATCGCCATTGCATTCTAGCCTGGGCGACGAAGGGAGACTCCATCTCGAAAGAAAAAAAAGAAAAGGAAGAAAGAAAATGAATAAATGAATGCTGAGAGAATGGTGTTAGTGCTGAACCAGCTTGATTGTACTGGAAAAATGATAGATGTAGGTTTGAGTCTATATTTGCTACCTATGTGGGGCTGTTTCCTGAGGCCTCAGTTTCCCTATCTGTAAAATGCAGGGTAACAATTCCTAAGTTACGAGATGGTTCAAGGATTACATGAAATAATCCGTCTGAAGAGGTGAGTATGGCCAGGGATGGAATAGCATTCATCACATGTAGCTAACATTACTCTTCTTCCTGCCCTGGGAACTCTTGCTGTTCTCTCCCTTCAGGCTCAGAGACCTTCTTTTATTATTTTTTTGAGATGGAGTCTCACTGTGTCACTCAGACTGGAGTGTCATGCATGATCTTGGCTCACTGCAACCTCTGTCTCCCAGGTTCAAGTGATTCTCCTGTCTCAGCCTCCCCAGTAGCTGGGATTACAGGCACCTACTACTTCACCCAGCTAAGTTTTGTATTTTTAGTAAGAAGGGGTTTTACTGTGTTAGGCTGGTCTTGAACTCTTGAGCTCAGGTGATCCACCCACCTTGGCCTCCCAAAGTGCTGGGATTACAGGCACAAGCCACCATGCCTAGCCTAGACCTTTTTAACCCTGGCCAAGCTTCGTGACTTTAGGCCTTTGCTTTTTGCTGCCTTTCTCACCTGCCCAGGCTTCTGCTCACCACTGGCAGGGGTATGGGTGGGGTTGGGACCCATCCTTCCTGAGAACTCCCCAGCTCGAGGGTATACCATTGTTCATCAGTATTTATGGGACACCTACTATGTGCTAGGCTCTGCCTAGGTGTGGGATGGCTAGCAGGTAACAAGAGTGACACGGTCTCTGCCCCTTTGCAGCCCACAGTCAGGTGAGGGAGACAGACAATTCAACAAACAACTACAGTCAGGGTGTAAGGGAAACAGTGTGGCCTAGGAGCCCGTGGTGCAGGGTCCTGGGGTCTCAGCCCACGTGACAGTCAGAGAGGTCTTCCCTGAGCCCCTTCACCAAAACTAATAAATTGCTCTTAGTACAGGTCAGCAACGGAAAGGGTCAGCACTCTAAAGTGGAGGGCTGACTGGAAAGGTGGCTTGGCAAAATCCTGTTACTTTTTACTCTAGATAACTTGAAGCAAGCATCAGGTTTTACTCACACTGGCTTCTAAGTCCTCTGACAGTGAGGTTTTTCTTCTTTACTGTTCAACAATCTACCAAGTCTGAGCAGACGTTTGAGATTCCTTCCGTTTTTGGAGGGATGAATTAAAGTTTTGTCCACAGTCAAGCACCATAGATACTCTAGGCAACCAGTCACTGCCTTTCTGGTTTACAGCATCACAATTTTTCCTTCTCATTGAGGCCCTGGCAGGAGGGCTTCCCCAAGTCTCTAACAGAGAAATTATAAAGTTGCCAGTATCCAGACAATCCCATGACATAGGCAAACAATAAAAATAAAGAATATCCCTATCCCGCGCCCCTGTTAAAACTTACATAAATATCTGGCGAGGTTGGGACCACCTAAGCCTTGCTATACCACTTTCCTAGCAACTATTTACTAAGTCCATGTGTTCATGAATAAAAATGAACACACCTGGAAGACAGAAGCTTTGTAACAGGTAAATGGCTACAATAAATCAAAAATCCTACCTGCTTTTGAAAGATTGTCCAAGAATCCCTGAGACATGCCCAAGTTTTAACTTGTTTACTAATTCATCTGGTAACAGTAACTTACATATACCGAGTACTTGCTCTGTGTTGGGTACTGTTCTAAGTGCTTTCCAACCCTGTGAGGTATATCAAATTAATATCTTCATTTTATAGATGAAGAAAATGAGGCATGGAGAGGTCAAGTAACTCACTGAAAGTCATGTGCAGCCAGCCACTGAGAGGCTGGATTTGAGCACTGACTCCTGTGCTCACCATCATTTTTTTGTGTGTGTGACAGAGTTTTGCTCTCATTTCCCAGGCTGGAGTGCAATGACGCAACCTCGGCTCACTGCAACTTCCGCCTCCTGGGTTCAAGCAATTCTCATGCCTCAGCCTCCCAAGTAGCTGCGAATGCAGGCGCATGCCACCATGCCTGGCTAATTTTTGTAGTTTTAATAGAGATGGGGTTTCACCATGTTGGCCAGGCTGGTCTCGAACTCCTGACCTCAGGTGATCCACCCGCCTCAGCCTCTCAAAGTGCTGGGATTACAGGTATGAGCCACTGTGCCTGGCCTCGGTGCTCACCATCTTAATCACTATACTACTGCTTCTGAGAGAAGTACATTCATTTGTTTGTTGTTAGAATTAGTCTCCCCTGGCTTAATCTATGGTTTCTCCTTCTGTTATTAATGCACTACATAGTGTCTGCTAAGATGTCTCCATTAAGATACTCCATCCTCAGTAAGATGATTCACAAACTAAAAGGGATTTACCTCCGCTGGGTCCAAGAACTATTCTCTTGGTCCTGATAAGTTTTGACTGAAATGCTGTACTCTCTTTTTCCAAAGAGTGCTGTTTTCCCTTAGCTAATAAGTGGCACTGTTTCTTAGGCTTGCACATTCTTGTAGATGGCGAAAAATGAAGTAGTGGAGATTCCAGGAGCTGAATTGTGAAAGATCTCAAAAGCCATGTTAAGAAATACGGATTTCACTGGGCGCGGTGGCTCATGCCTGTAATCCCAGCACTTTGGGAGGCCGAGGTGGACAGATTACAAGGTCAGGAGTTCAAGACCAGCCTGGCCAACATGGTGAAACTCTGTCTCTACTAAAGATACAAAAAATTAGCCGGACGTGGTGGCATGCCTGTAATCCCAGCTATTCGGGAGGCTGATGCAGGAGAATCACTTGAAGCCGGGAGGCGGAGGTTGCAGTTAGCCAAGATCGTGCCATTGCACTCCAGCTTGGGTGACAGGGTGAGACTCTATTTAAAAAAAAAAAAAAAGAAATACGGATTTCATTCTGAGGCCCACCTGGAGCCCCCAAAGGGCCTTAGGCAGTGAAGTTTATTTACACAGGTCACTAAGGCAACCATAGTGTGGAGAATTGAAGGGAAAAACTGGCGACCACAGGACCAGTTAGGAAGCTTTCATAGAAATCTAGCTAAAAGATTGTTAGTTTGAGCCAGGATAAATGGAAAGAAATGAATAGAACCGATGGATGTGAATGAGTAGATATGAGGGTTATGGGAGAGGGCAGAATTAAGAATAATGGCTGTTTTTGGTTTGGGCAAAGGGGAGTTCCATTTACAGATACAGAGAACAAGGGCGGGAGAACAGGTTTAGGGGGGAAAGACTGTAACTTCAGGTTTTAGCATGTAGACTTGAAGGTGGAATATTCAATGTATGAGTCTGAGTTTTAGGATGGGGGATCTTGGATAGAGATAACATTGACAGCATGTGGATGGTCATTTGTGCCTTTGCAAGTATGTTAGGACCAAAGAAGGCTAGGGCAGAACTTTGACGAAAACCAGAACTTGAGAGATGTAGGGCACAGGCAGAGAGGTGGAGGAAAAGCCAGGGAGCACGCAGTCAGGAAAGTTAGGGCAGACAGTGCTTCTGGAAGGAGGGCACGATCAGCAGGGTCAAATGTTAGGGAGAGTCTGAGTGGCAGGAGGACTAGGAAGTGTTCACCAGCTTCAGTAACACGGAAGTTCTGAGTCATGGCTGAGGGCAGTTCAGGTGGGGCAACGAAGGCCATAGTTCACCAGTGATTAAGAGGTGTGCAACTGGAGAGTGTAGACATTTGTACTACGATACTTTGCTTTAAAGAGGAGATGAGCTGACACTAGCTGCAGGAGTAGATAGGGCTGAGGATAACTATACCTATATCTGCAACTACTTCCATGCCTATCTTCTCTTTTAGATTTAAGAGACTTGAGTGCTTAAACTTCAAGAGCTGCTGAAGGGAAGGAGTGAGTAGAAAGGAGAGTGACAGATGAGAAGATGTCTGGAGGAAATTGGATCCAAGACTGGTGGATGAGGATAGCAGCTTTGACAGGCGGAGAGACTCGACCCCCACCGAGACAGACAGGTGGAAGCAGAGATGGGGAGGAAGGTGAGTTTGCAAGTGTGGTGGTGGGCAGGGTCCTGCCTGGGTTTCTGTGTTCTCGGTGAGGCTGTCTGCCGCTGACTGTGGGCCATGGGGGCAGAACCGGTGGGGCAAAAGATTTAAGGAGTGAACAGAAGGCAACAGTGGATTCTGGGGAAGATGAGGGGCAGCTGGCAAAGGAACCAGTAAAGAGTTAGAGGATTGAGGATTACAGGATTGAGGACCAGATGTGGCTGGAGGCCAAGGATTTAGATCCACATTGAATCCTGCCTCAGTGGGACTTCTCTGTAGTAGTCAGCTGCCAGCGTATGGGCACAGGGAAGGTGAACAGCTGGAGTCTGTTCTTGGGATTCTTAAAGTCTGAGGAGCTTTTGGTACCTGGAGAGGAACACTCACCACCACCTGTGCTTTACTTATTATTTATTCACAAACCTACTGAAGCAAAAATTGTCTAAACATTTAAACATGATTTCTATAATTGGCCAATCAAAATCTATACATTTAACAAGTCAAATTATTTAAACATTGATTAAAAGCCATCAAATCCTCCTAAATATTTCAATTGGGTCAGTAATAAGTCGGTTTCTCGAAAAGCTTCATTTTGGTAAAGCGCACATACCATTATAAGGGTTCTGAAGTTTATGACACCTGCACTTAAATCCATTATAAAAATGGGCCTGTAGACCTGAGAGATAGATGCTATCTCAGCTCAGGCCAATTTTTGAATTTAGACATCTAAAATAAAAATATATCTCAGTGCAGATCAAGCTTCAGATTATTAATCAGTGAATATCTGGTTGGGACCTGGGAATTGATTCATCTTCTAAAATGATTAAAATCTGAGCTGGTATTCATCTTGTATATATCATGGGAAATTTTCAAGCCCATACATTTTCCATGCAGGGGTATTGTAGCTGGGTGCCTTTTCTCTACATGATGCCATCTTTAAGTTTAGTGACTATGATATGCAGATATCCGGAAGATGTCCATGCCTTAATCCCTGGAACCTGTGAATATGTTATGTTACATGGCAAAATGAACTTTGAATATGCAATTCAGGTTGTGGACCTTAAAATAGAAAGATTATCCCTGAATTATCTGGGTGGGCCCAATCTAATCACACGAGTCCTTAAACTCAGAACACTTTCTCTGATGAAGTCAGAGAGTTGTGGTAGAAAGGTAGGCCTGAGAGATTCAAAGTGTGAGAAGGACTTAGCTTGCCATTGTTGGCTTGAGAATGGAGGAGGCTAGGACCTAAGTCCTACAACCATAAGGAACTGAATTCTAAATGAGTTTGGAAGTGGATTGTTCCCCTCTAGTAAGGAAGGCAGACCTGCTTATACTTTGCTTTTGACCTTGTAAAACCCTGAGCAGAGAATCCAGTCACGTTTTGTTGGACCTCTGACCTACAGAAACTGTGAGATAATAAATAGTTGTTTTAAGCCGTCAAGTTTGTAGTAATCTGTGGCTGGATGTGGTAGCTCACACCTTTAATCCCAGAATTTTGGCAGGCTGAGGTGGGTGGATCACTTGAGGCCAGGGGTTTGAGGCCAGCCTGGATAACACGGCAAAACCCCATCTTTACTAAAAATACAAAAAATTATCTGGGTGTGGCAGCACACACCTGTAATCCCAGCTACTCAGGATGCGGAGGCATGAGCATCGCTTGAACTTGGAGGCCGAGGTTGCAGTGAGCCAACATCATGCCACTGCACTCCAGCCTGGTTGACAGAGCATGACTCTGTCTCAACAAACAACAACAAAAAACAACTTCTAGTTGTCTTCCCCAGTAGCCAATCTCCCCTTCTTCTTTATTATAAAATTCTCAACTTCTAGCTGGACACGGCTGCTTGGAATAAACACTATAGCTCCTAGCCTCTCTCCCTAGCTTGCTGAGCCCAGGTGCCTAAATTCTACCCAATAATGAGACAGTCAGAAATATTGGGTGCACCTTTCAGAAAGCTTCTTTCAAGGAAAGAGATGGGCTATTTCTTCCTTCCTCCTTCCTGGGGGCTATTAAGCTGATGTAATGGCTGGAGCTCAGGGAGCCATCTTGGATCATGAGGTGGCAAGCTAAGGATGGTAGAAGAGGAAGACGGGATACTGGGCTTTCAACTGATCATAAGGCTGCCATCCATTCCTGGACTCTTATTTGCAGATTCTTCTATGTAAGACAGAAATGATTTCCTATTTTGCTTAAGCTATTGCTATTTTGGGTTCTACCGTTACAGCCAAACCTACTCTTAATCATTTTGCCTAATTAATATCTCATTATAATTAGTGGAGTAATACAGAGGATCCATTTTCCAGGAGCTGAACAATCAAGCCTGAGCAGTGAACAGTTGTCTTTTGGACATTTGAGTAATTCACTGTCTTATAACACACCATTGGACTGTTTTTCTTCTTAGTTGCAAAGTATGCCCAAATAGTCCCATCAGTATCTTTCTTTCTTGGGACAGTGCCAGATCTTGGAATTACTCACAGTTTTCTGTACTCATCCCTCCTTATTTACACAGATAAAGAAAAACAAATGTACCTTACAAATAGACAAAATGCCTGCTATATTTATGTTCTTCTCCTTATCACAACTAACTAAAAATAGCCTATTATATTCACTCTTCTTCACTCATTATATTAACTACCTTTTGGCACACTTTATATTGACATCTTCCCTTTTGAGTATCATTATAGACACATGGATTTAAAAAAATTCACCTTGTTGCAACTAACTATATTATTTTCCTTTTGGTAATCAAATTGTCAAAGCATATCAAGTGGGAGCCTCTTTAGATTTATTCCTTTGCCTTTTCAGCTTTACTTTGTACATTTAAAAAGTATTTTTGAACCACCCTTTTCTTGGGGTTGCGCTCCTGTCCAATGGGCGCATAGTGAGGTCAGTACTGCTAACGCCTAAACAACACACTCGCATCAACTAGAGCTTTGCTTTACCTTGGTGCAATTTTTGGAAAAAATGAAAACTCGCTTAAAAAAAAAAAGGTATCTTTGTTCTCTGTCATCAACAACATGTTCTGGGCCTGGAGTTATTTAAGGTGTGCAACTATTCTCCAAGGAACCTGAGGTTTTTTGGTATATATTATTTAAAATTGTGACTAATATTTGAAGCACAGCTCCAGTTTCTAAGAATGGATATCAGATTGTTCCTGATGTTGTTTTTAGGATTAGTGACAGTTCAAAAAGTTACTTCTTTTTAAAACCACAAATTCACCTTGGTATTTCCTATTTAACTCAAACGTGATTAAACTTTAAAAATTTAACTTTACTATACAGTTTAATATTTATTTTTCTCTACAACATACCTACTTGTATCCTGTAACACCCAATCCAAACGTCAATGGTATCTTCTCTTTAGTGATTGTATAGTGCCTCACTGACCACCATTCTCTAGTTGTTTTATGGACAGATCCATCCAGGCTGGTTCAATAGGACAGCGGCATAAGAAAGAGAGAGGGAGGGTTTGGCATACTGGCAGGAGAGCATCTGAAGGAATGAATCATGGAATCCTAGGTAATAGAAAGCTTAAGAAAAAGAATATGGTAGTACAGATTAGGAGAAAAAGAGATGGTGGGGATAGGCTGGAACAGGTACAGTGAAGATAACTCAGTGAGAGAGCTGGGAGGAAGGAGGCGGCAGAGTGTGGAGTGACTGAAGTTCAAACTTCAAAAGTGGAGCAGTTTCAGGAGGTGGCCAAACCAGAAGATGCATGGTTATCGATGTTTTCCATGGTCCACCTCCAGCTCTATACACCCTTTCAGCTCTGCTCTCGGACAGAGCAAACACACACAGCCTAGTCTCAGGTAGGAAGGTAATGGCCAGAGTCAATCTGAGATTTGTCACAAAAGGACAGCCAGGACTGCTGCCTACTGGCTGCTCTGTTATACATGCAGAATGTGTACCATGTTCAGACTAGGTCATACACCCTCCTTTCTTCCTCACCAGCCACAGACTCCAGGCGCTTCCCACACTTCTGCCTGTAGCGGAGCCTCTCACCCTAGCCCATACGGTGCTGGTTTAGCTTCTGATGGTGCTGGCTGAGATCCGTGGTGCTGGCATTCCTCACAGGAAGAAGCCTGCAGGGTACGCTCAGGCTAGTCCATCTGGGCCCCTGTGGGGGCCTGTCAGGTTCACCTGTGCCACCTGTCCCGAACAGCATTGAGCAGGAAGCTGGGGTGGGGGAACAGGAGGAGCAGAGGCTGCAAAGTAGTGCAGATCTCCCTTGTTGCCAAACCTTGCCTTGATCCTAGGGCTGCAGGCAGGAACAGATGCAGCAGGTGGCTGGGAGGCTAACTGGGGGTGGGCGAGTGGGAAGGCGAAGTCTGGAGATGCCACAGCTCTACTCTTCTCTTAAACTTGGGTGTTTGGCACAGGGTCCCATGCAAGGATGTGGGATACAGGCAGCCAGAGGGAGTCTCTCTCCTGCCTCTACTGGTTCTGGGGCAAGAGAGGGCAGAAGAAAGTGGTCAGGGGCTGCATTCTTGTCCTTGAAAGGCTCGGGTCCTCAGAGGGGGAAGATGAGGAAGCCAGAGAAGCTTGAGTATTTCCAGCCACCCAGTAGATTCCCCCGACGCAGGCGCAGAGACACTCGGTCCCCGGGGTCCAAGGGCAGTAGCACAGAGCTGGTGGCTGCCTCCCGGGTCACGTCTGGGTCATTGGCAAAGGCTGAGATGACAGGCCACGTGTTCAACATCAGGCTCACCTGGGGAGGGGAGGCCAGTTAGCCCCCATCCCCCAGCTCTCAGCTCGGGACTCCTACTTTCCCAGGGGCTTCCTCTTGGGAAGCTGGGGCTTAATGGGCTCTCCCAAGAGGGCTGTGGGGTGGCCAGCGTTGGCCTTTGCACATCCTCCACACTCAATGCCAGGCAGGCCCATTCCTCCCCTGGTCCTGGCCTCCAGGACACAGGTCAATGGAGGGTCCACCCAGAGGCCAGCTGGGCTCCACTTCTTCCCCCTCCCTCCCCTCCTGAGCCAGGGATGGGGCCCAGCGCTGAGGTCACCTGGACGGTTTGGCGGTTGTACACCTTCACCACATGGAACCGGAAGCTGTAGACACCCCGGACAGGGGCTACGAAGGAGCCCGAGGCCCGGTCAAAGCCACCGCCCTCATTCACCAGCACCTGGGGGAAATGCCCATGGCTCAGCGGTACCATGGGGATGGGGGGGGAGGGGGACAGGGGTGGTGAGTAATGAACAGAAGGGGTGGCAAGTAGGAGCAAATAGGAGTGAACAGATTCAGAAGAAATGGTGAGAAGGAGAAAGGAGGGGATTACGTTCGGGTGGAGGGAGGGGAAACCCTCGGTGGGGTGGAGGGGCAACTGGCCAGTTTAGGGAAAGATGTAGGAAGCTGTTTTCTTAGCCTGAGAGACAGCAGAGTGGGCTTGGACAGTCACTTTCAGGTCCCCTGGACAGGGGTAGGGGGAATTACCTGGTCGAAGTAGATGGCCCCCGTGGTGCCATTGCCGGTTTCCCCTGCTGGCTCATGGTGGTGGCTTCGGACCGCAGCAAATGCCACTCGCCCAGGGGGTGCCTCTCCCAGGGCTGCTCCCCCAGGCCCCCCTGCAGCAGCTCGGCCAGGCTCACAGACCACCAGGCACTCCCCCTCCAGCAGGACGGGCTCTGACCCCTCCTGGGCCCATCCGGCCCCCAGGGCCAGAAACACCAGAGCCAAGGGCAGCCCCAGACTGTGTAGGGGACCTGGCAGCCAGTGTGGCTTGGCTCCCAACATGGCCGGGTGGCTCTGCAACCCACAAGTGCCCCTGTCTTCTGCCCCTTTTCTGTTTCTGCTCCTCTCCCTGGACTCTCACCGCGGCACCGTGCTCGTCTGCCCTCTCAAGGCTGGCTGCACCCCGTCTCCATACCTGGGTCCCAGCTCGGCCCTGCCTCCCACTCTCACTCCTGCTGTCACTGCAATTCCCTCCTCCTTGGCAGAGCATGCAGTGACAGCAGTTGGGCTTTGGGAGGGAGAGGAGGGATGAAGCCGCCCTCCCGCTGGACGGGAGGGCTGCAGCCAGAGCTTCAGGGCAGCCCTTTTGGACGGGACAGCACTGAAGGCTGGACCCCGGGGGTGATGGAGAACATGCATGTGTGTCTGAGGGGTGTGTGCGAAAATGTGTGAGTGTGTGCATGTCCAGAGGCAGCCCCTCAACCCCTTCCTCCTACTATTCCTCCTCTCTTCAAAATCCTCCACAAATCAACAGCCCTTCTCCGTGGCATCATTCCATTTGTTGGAAGAAAGGGGTACCCCACCCGGGGTAACTACCCCCTCCCGCCTTTTGGGAAGCTTTGGTGGAAAGTGCCACGATTTTTTGGTGGAAAGTGCTTGGGCCTAGAGCACCACCGGGCCGGTCACGCTCCCTCTTTGGTCGGCCACACTTCTTCATTCGCGGGAAACAACTTTTAGCGCGTAGTTCCACTTTCCGAGAAATATCTGCGTAGAACGCTCGAGGACCCCAAGGGCCGGGAGACAGACGGGAGGGCTGGCGAGAAGCACGAGGAGCGAGCCCTGGAGCCGCGGAGGGGGCTGGGCCCAGCTGCCCGTCGGGGCCGCGGGGGGCGGCGGCGGGGTTGGGAGGAGGGCGCGCAGCCGGGCCCCGAGCAGGCCCAGCCCCGGGAGGAGCCGGGCTGACTCCGCCCCAGGCCAGGAAGTGACTCAAGAAACTGTTTGCGTGCGATGTGGACTAGAGAGGTCCCCGTTGGGTGAGAAACCCGGGAAGGCCCGCCCAGATTCGGGCCCCCTGCCCTAGTCCCCTGGGCTAGGGGTGCGGGCGAAGCGGGGGGCCCGGCGGGCGCCGAGAGGACCCGAGGCCGGCGCGGGCGGCGGAGGCGGTAGGCGCGCCCCTCTCCCGCGCCCGGGAGCGGGGAGCGGGGTCCGCGGTGCGGAGCGGGCCGGGCCCGGGCGGTGGCAGCGGTCCGCGGTGGGCGGGCCCGGCCCGGCCCCTGGGCCCTGGGCGGCGCTCGTGGCGTGACGGAGAGGGACAGCGGACGACTGGGGGAGGGGTGGGAGTGGCTTGAACTTTGGAAATGGCAGATCAGGGGCCCCAAAGGAGAGCCTAGTTCAAGCCCCTGCTGAGGATTCGTCTGTAAGAAGCCCTGTTGGACTCCTGGATATTGCAGAGCCTCCCAGGAGACTCCTTCTGGCCTCCAGGCCGAGCTGGAGCCCCCTACCCTTCCTGCTCAGGGCTTTGGTCATCCTTTTCCAAAGCCCAGACGCCCACCCCAGAGAGACAGCCTTGTTTACTGGGACTTCCTCTCCGGAGACAAGGCCTGTGGGACACATTCCCTCCCTACCTCCAGTGGACTCAGATGCGTGTCACCTCCTGGGGCTGTTTACCAGCGCCTTAACTAGGTGCGACCTGTTGATAGCTGGTGTAGGCTCAGAAACCAGGATCTCTGTTGAGGATTCAGTGAGGCTCTGAGCCGCCTTCTCCCCTTCCAGGGCTGGGGGCAGCAGCCATGCCTACCTGGGAGGCCCGCCCCGCGTCCCCAGACCGCTTTGCGGTGTCCGCGGAGGCTGAGACCAAGGTTCGGGAACAGCAGCCCCATGTGCAGCGCATCTTCAGCGTGGGGGTGAGCGTCCTTCCGAAGGACTGTCCGGACAACCCCCACATCTGGCTGCAGCTGGAGGGCCCCAAGGAAAACGCCAGCAGAGCCAAGGTGAACACCCTCTCTCCCTCAACCCTCCAGGCACCAAGGTCGCTTTCCTCCAGAGGCGGGGGAGAGGAGGGGAGAGGAATGGCCTGGGCTGTCTTACTGACAACCTCAGTGCCTCTGAGTTTTGAGGAACTTTCCAACTCTGTATTAGTTTGGAGTTTCGGCTGAATTTCTGCTGTGATGGCGCAGCCTCACAAAAATCATTCTGTGCTCTATGGGAGAGTAGCCATATCTGGCTGAACAAGTTGGCCCCACCAAGGAATGCACTGTGGGGTGGGAGGCTGGGCCCCATTGCTTCCTTTGGGATTAGGCTGAGGTTCCAGGATGGCTCAATCATGTACCAGTTTTGTGCTGGGAATCTCGGTTTCCTTATCTTTAAAATGGGAATAACACCATGTGGATACTCCAGGCATCCTGGAGCTCAGGAGAGAGCAAGGAGCCTGGAGAGGTGCAGTTTACTTTTCCTGACCTTCCCTTCCTCCCAAATAGGAGTACCTGAAGGGCCTCTGCAGCCCGGAACTGCAGGATGAAATCCACTACCCGCCCAAACTGCACTGCATCTTTCTGGGAGCCCAGGGCTTCTTCCTTGATTGCTTGACCTGGAGCACGTCAGCCCATCTGGTGCCCAAGGAGCCCGGCTCACTGATGATCAGTGGCCTGACTGAGGCCTTTGTCATGGCTCAGAGCCGGGTAGAAGAGCTGGTGGAGCGGCTGAACTGGGACTTCTTGCCAGGACCATCTCCCGGAGCCTCTCAGTGTACTGGGGTGCTGAGAGACTTCTCTGCCCTGCTGCATTCCCCTGGAGATGCCCATAGAGAGGCCCTGCTGCAGCTGCCGCTGGCTGTCCAGGAGGAGCTGCTGAGTCTGGTGCAAGAGGCATCCAGTGGGCAGGGGCCAGGAGCACTGGCTTCTTGGGAGGGGAGGAGCTCAGGCTTGCTGGGTGCTCAGTGTCAAGGAGTGAGAGCTCCCCCTAGTGACAGCAGGGAGTCCCTGGACACTGGATCTGTGGGACCCAGAGAGTCTAGGGGAGCAAGGGGAGAAAGTTACGCTGTGGAGAAGGGAGGGAAACAGGGTGGTCCCAGGGAGATGGCTTTTGGGTGGAAGGAGTTGCCTGGGGAAGAGGCCTGGGAAAGAGAAGTGGGGATCAGGCCACAGTCAGTGGGTAGAGAGGCAAGGGAATCAGCACCCCTGAAAGGGAAGACCCTGGGAAAGGAGGAGGCAACTCAGGGAGGAGGAGGGGTCTGTGTCCACCGCGAGCCTCCCAGTGCCCATGGCTCCTGTCACAGGGCAGCTCAGTCCCGAGGAGCCTCCCTCCTCCAGCGGCTCCACAATGGGAATGCCTCTCCTCCAAGGGTGCCCAGCCCTCCACCTGCACCGGAACCCCCATGGCACTGTGGAGACCGGGGTGACTGGGGAGATGGGGGGGACAGAGGAGACAAGCAGCAGGCCACGGCACGAGGTCGGGGCCCTCACTGGAAACGAGGTGCCCGAGGGGGCAACTTGGTGACTGGCACACAGCGTTTCAAGGAGGCCCTGCAGGACCCTTTCACCCTGTGCCTTGCCAATGTGCCTGGCCAGCCAGACCTCCGCCATATTGTCATTGACGGCAGCAACGTGGCCATGGTGTGAGTACCTGGTGGGGCTAAGGGTCTAGGGGAGGGAGGATGAGATAGGCATCTTTGTCCACCTTGGGGATGTGTGCTGAGGGGCTGGCATTGTAACCAGGGTGCCAAGCCCCTCCTCTGGCTGACCCCTTCCCACTGCAGGCATGGCCTCCAGCACTACTTCTCCAGCCGGGGCATTGCCATTGCTGTGCAGTACTTCTGGGACCGTGGCCACCGTGACATAACTGTCTTTGTGCCTCAGTGGCGCTTCAGTAAAGATGCCAGAGTTAGAGGTGAGTTGGGCCTGGTCTTCTGTGTCCTGGGGTAGGCTCTGTTTCCACCTGGAGGAGAACCCTATTATGTTCTTTTTTAATAGAGAGTCACTTCCTGCAAAAGCTGCATTCCCTCAGCCTGCTCTCCCTCACACCCTCACGAGTCATGGATGGCAAGAGGATTTCCTCCTATGATGACAGGTACTTGCTCCTCTCCTGGCCCCAGGCTTGATATTCAAGGAGCCTAGTAGAAGATTGAGGGAGAGAGAAAAGCTCCTGGTGGTTTATGCTGTTTCCAAGCCTTGGTAGTGGGTAAGGGGCTAGTTATTCCTCTGTGTCCCTTATGATTGGGTTAGGCAAACCTGCCCGGCAGCTGTGATGAGATGAACTGTAGACAACCATGTTTGCTCATTTATCATTCATCAAACAAAATGATACCTTGTATTTATATAGTGCCTCACTGTCTAGAAAATACTGGTTTAGTGGAAAGATGGGGAAGCTTGTGACATAAATAGCTGACAGATGTCTTCTTATAACCTGAATTTCTAAATATGCAGAGAAACTTCCCTAACATTCTGGAAAAAATAAAGGTCAAAATAACAAGTAAAATGAAGAAACACAACCCATGAATGATAGGACTGTACAAAACATGGTATAATAGAAAGATCACTGGATTTAGAATTGGAAGAGCTGAATTTGAGCCTCAGTAGCACTCCTCATTGACTTTGACTGTGGACCCGTGTCTTAGTGAATTAACCTCTTTGTCTCGGGGTCCTCTTCCATTCATGTACTCTCCTTGTGAACATATGAAAAAGATAAGGTGTGTGTCTGCCTTGCTCAAGGTGTGCTTGGCAAGAGTACAGTGATATTCCCTCCTAACTTTGCACAGACCTACTCAAGTGTGGCAGTGGGTGTATCTCCAATCTATAGTCATGGAGACAGAGGGTCAGAGTGGTTACCTCTCTTAGCAAAGGGAAATTAGACCTCAAAACTGTCAGATGATATGAATGAAAATACAAGGCACACTTCACAGATTTTAGAAAGCCAATTAACCAAGTTAAAATATTTACAAGTTCTTTATTCTCTAGGACATTATTCAGATTTTAAAAATTAGTTTCCAAACCATCGTGATTATATACTTTGTCTTTTCAAACATGTACCTTCTATTCCTCAACAAGTAAATGGTATTCTACAAAAAAGTGGTTTACTTTCTCCCAATGTTATTCTACTTATGTATAGATGTCACAGATTACCCAAGATATGGAACCTTCTTTCCACACCTGCATTGAAACAGAATTGAAACTGAAGATTGAGTTCATTTTAATGAATGTTAAAGGCATGTGTCTGCCCAGTTGCGTGGGACCTGGTGGGCAGATAACATAATATAAATTGGGAATTTGCCCATTAACAGTGAATAAGCACAGTGGTGCACAGCGTAGTCATACTGAATGAATGTTCCTGAACAACATACTGTGTAATGAGATCATAGTAAAATATACTTAACCAGAAAATACTGTTTGCATGCCATAAGTGTACCATATACATTTGTAAGTCATTTCCTTAATTTGTTTCCCAGACAAGCTCAGAGCCTGATATCTGTCACACCTGATCTTGACTCCCAGATCCCTCTATACCATGCTGTCTTTCAAATACTGACTGCTCATTTAGTACTAGATGCATGGCCTGCAGGAGAAGGTGGGAACACTGGGAACAAGATCTGATTCGTGACTTTAGAGAGCCGTAAGAAACTATAAATCAAACACTGCAGGAACTCAAGAGGGAAGGGAGCCCCCTTCTGGCTGGGGTTTTGTGGGAAAGGAGAGATTTGTGAGTTTTTGTATTGATTAGAAGACTGTGGGATGGGCTGATCTCTTGGTTTCTAAATTTGTTAAGAAGACCACCACCCACCACCTCATGAGTTCTACTTTGTCTTGTAGAATCACAATTACTGAAGGCATCTTTTTTTTTTTTTTTGAGACAGAGTCTTGCTCTGTAACCCAGGCTGGAGTGCAATGGCGTGATCTCGGCTCACTGCAATCTGCGCCTCCCGGGTTCAAGCAATTCTCCTGTCTCAGCCTCCTGAGTAGCTGGGACTACAGGCACGCACCACCATACTCGGCTAATTTTTTTGTATTTTTAGTAGAGATGGTGTTTCACCATGTTGGCCAGGATGGTCTCAATTTCTTGACCTCATGATCCTCCCGCCTTGGCCTCCCAAAGTGCTATGGTTACAGGCGTGAGCCACTGCGTCCGGCCCATCTGTTTTTAAAAGTTCCCCTGGTGATTCTGTTCCTCAGCAAGTTTTCGGAAGTGCCTTCCAGATAGAGGGAATAGTTGGAGAAACCCAGAAGTCAGCATTAGATATATTTGAAGAGCAGAGTGTAACCTGATTATTGATTTTAGCTGGAGTTGAGAGTGCATTAGGAAATATTGGGAAAGACAAGGCTGTAAGGGTTATTTGAGCTGGCTCTAGAAGGCCTTAGCTGCCAGGCATGGGTGTGTAGACTTTATTTGGTAAATAAAGGGTGAGTGTGGAAGAGTTTTGTGTAGGGGATAAGCATGCTTTCTTGGGGCAGGGCAGGGGATGCTGGAGGGTGGTGAGTGGTCAGAGGTGGGGACCCCTTGTTAGGAGGTTATGCATGATCTCAGTTGCAATATCTGAATTACTAGGGTAGTTATGGTTGGCCTGGGAAGGAAGGGAGCAGAGCGCAAGGCTTTTCAAAGGCAGGACATGTTGGATTTGCGAGGGATTGGTTGGGTAGGGTGGAAGACAGTGTCAGAACTAGATCTTCCTGTTTACTAACGAGACGCAAAGTGTTGGGCAAAGAACTGTGGTGAGCAGATTGGATGCTACTGGGAGACCACCTTGGATTCATCTTTGTTTCCTCTCTAGCCCATGAAACCTGTATCTAGTCAGCTGCCTGTAGCTGGGCTAAGGTGGGGTATGGGGCCAGATCTCCATCACCAGAAGTTGCTCATGGGGATTAGTAACACTTTTGAGGTTGGGGCCTTGGAGTGTCCGAAAGGGTTGCTGTGGTTATTTTTATTTTTATATATTTGGGGGGCATACAAGTACAGTTTTGCTATATGCATAGTGGTGAAGTCTGGGCTTTTAATGTAACCGTTATCCAAATAGTGAACATTGTAGCCAATAGGTAAATTTTCAACCTTCTCTCAATTGCTGTGGTTTTGGAGACAGGTTCATGGTGAGGCTGGCTGAAGAGAAAGATGGGATAATTGTCTCCAACGATCAGTTCCGGGACCTGGCGGAGGAGTCTGAGAACTGGATGGCAATCATCAGAGAACGGTGAGAATTGGGCAAGACACAGACCTTTTTCTAAAGCCAGCTCTGCTCTGGCCACAGGGTGAGAACTCTGGGAAGGAGGTAAAGTTTTCTTGAAGGATGGAGCCAGCAGTTTCTGGTGATACTGGTTTCAGTTGTCTGGGAGGTGGGCAAGGGCCCCCTCTATGACCATATATTCTCTTTCACCATCCAGCCTGCTGCCCTTTACCTTTGTGGGAAACCTCTTCATGGTACCTGATGACCCACTGGGGCGAAATGGCCCCACCCTGGATGAATTTCTGAAGAAGCCAGCCAGGTAATCAATCTCCTAGACTCCTTGCAGACAGCCTCATCCTGGCCCTCTCTTGGCAGGCCTGGAGGCTTGGGTGGAAGTGTGAACTCAGTTTTGGCCAGCTTAATTTTGCAGTGGTTTGAGTTACCTTGGCCTTGGCCGTGATATGCTTCCCAGGGAATCCTGACGTAGAACCTCCTTGCTGGGAGGGAAACACCTGCTTCCTGTTTCCCTTAATCAGCGTGTTTTATGGAGTTATTTGGAAAATGGTTGCTTATACTGAGAGCCAGTTGTATTCTGCATGCCTTCTGCTGACCATTATGTAAGTGATTGAGGACGAGAACTAGATCATATAATAGTGGCAGAGTACAGTCCATCTCCCCTTCAGAAGTGGGTTGATACTGCCACTCAGTGGTCAACTTCAGGAACTTCAGGACTTCTCCCCCAGAGCCAGGAACAGGCAAGATAATTGAGAGGGGTAGCCTACTAAGATCTAATTTTCCCCCTAGGATGCTCGTCAGCTCTTTTTGATCTGTTTCTTCCCAGGACACAGGGGCCTTCTAAGGCTCAGCATCCTTCCAGGGGCTTCGCAGAACATGGTAAACAGCAGCAGGGGAGAGAAGAGGAAAAAGGTAGTGGTGGCATTCGGAAGACCCGGGAAACAGAGCGGCTCCGACGGCAGCTGCTGGAGGTGTTTTGGGGTCAGGATCACAAGGTGGACTTTATCCTGCAGCGGGAGCCATACTGCCGGGACATTAACCAACTGTCTGAGGCCCTGCTCAGTCTCAACTTTTGAGCCTCACCTGCTTGAGTGGCTGCTGCTCTGTCAGCTCCAGCCGCCTCCAGCTCAGCCCTTTCTGTGAGAGTCTCTCTGGTGCTCACACTCTTATTCAGAGGCACCCTGAGCTGCCACTTTGGATCAGGGAAGCCACTCTGGGACAGGTCCATAAAGTGATCTGATTACCGAGTCAGACCTCAGCCAGCTCTCAAGAGGTTCTGCTCAGCCTTAATTTCTCAACTTTGCCTTAGCACAAGGTTTCTGTAGGGAGTGGGGGCTGCTGGGGAGGATTCGTTCTGGAGACTGAGACTGTTGGCTCCACCTCCAAGCTAAGCTGAGGTGGAGGGCAGGGTGGGTGGGAAGTGATAGGAAGTTAAGCCGTTTCTCTCCCTAGCTGCTGCTCTGGAGGGCCAGAGGACAGGATGCTCCCTGGCTGAGCTCCTGGGTGTGTGGAAGGAGATGCAGGGCCCTGATTGGGCCATAGCGTTATGTGGACTGGGCCACAATAGGGTGGAGTGAGCTAGTGAAGAAGGCAGAGGGCCACTTGGCTTCTGGTCCCAGCTACGCCTGTTTGTGACCTTGATTGAGTTGCTTGGGCTTAACTTCTGCCTACAAATCAGGGTAAAAATACCTGTTGGGAGGAGAAATGAGAACATAGAGGAAAGCTTCTTGGAGAAAAGGTGCTTGGACCAAGTCTCAGGTGTGTTGCCTGTGGCTGCACAGGCTCCCTAACCAAAACCTCACTTTCAGAGAGATGTGGGTCCTCTGTCTCTAGGGTCCACACCCTAGATTTTAACACTGCATTCTCACTATAACATGCCCTATAATGGCTGCATCCCTTTTAAGCAACCTCCCAAATCCACATTTACACAATAGTTAAATTAGGGACGACTGCATTATCAAAATACTCTCAGGGTTCCTATAAATGGCAGCTCTCCTGTTGTATTCACGTGTTTGTTTACAGACTAACAAATGTGTTGGCAAGTCCCTGGTTAGATGCACTGCACTTGCTGGTGTTGAGATGAACACATCGATTTTTCACCAAATCGATGAAGCCGTGCTCTGCAATGACAATAATAATGTGATCTGACCGTCACGTTTTCTCTATGGAAGACATATGTTGCATAAAGCGAGGCATACTTCTGCTTTGTGTGTGTGTGTATGGGGATGGGAGGACTTACGGAAGTTGAACCAGTTGGTTCTAGATGAACCAATTATCTGGAAAATGAAAAGAACCAGAGTTGGAAGGCACTTGACGGCCATCACACCAATTCTGCTGTCACTGGCATGTTCTCTCCACCCTGATTCCTGTAGGTCATTGCCCTGGATCTGCTTGAAGTCCTCCTGTGCCAGGGAATTTACTATCTCCAAGGCAGCACATTCCCTGTGCAGATGGTATTAATCAGTACTCCTTCCTTTAGTGCAGCCTAAAGTATGCTTTTCTGTTACTTCTACCTTTGAGGCTGTTCATCCCCCCAGGAACAATACAGAGCCAGTCAACTTCCTGGAGTCCAAGACCAGATACAAAAGTAGGACAGGTGCCCTTGGGTTCTGTTCTGTGTGGGCCCTGTGGCGAGTCTCTGGACAAGATCTTTTCCAGGCCCTGACTTCTGCCTCCTTCTGAATGGCACAGGCAGTTGAATACTGCATGGAGTGTGTAATGATGATGGGGAGGGTCCTTGGGTCCTTGTGTGCTTACCCCTCCCTTTTTGGTGATTTACACCGCTGCACCATACTGACCCAGGCCAGGGGCAGGTGCGTTGGAGATAGGCTGTTCAAGGAGGTGACAATGATTCAGAGATAACCCAGGGTTCCCTGAGAAGAAGAGAGTGTTTAGTGTGGCCTGAACTGGTGGCTGGGGGAACTGTGTCTGGTCAAGATGGCAGATGTCATAGCTTTAGGTAGGTAAAAAGGGTCCTAGATGAAAACTTGGGAGTTTTTTTTTTTTTTTTCCTGATAGGTTTGTTTATAGTTCTTGACTGGTTTCTTTTCACTTTCAGTGATGGTGGGTGTGCAGTAGACCAAAAGTATCTTCTGCCCTTTTGTGCTAAGGGCCCTGGTTGACTGAGTGGTTCTAGTCAGATGAGAGGCAAGTCCTAAACTTATGGACAGGGATGCTGGCTTTGTTCTGCTGCAGCCTGATAAACTGGGATCTCTGTGTGGTTAGTAATGCACTTGCCATTTGGTTACACAGACTGAAGGCTACCCCACACCTGGGCCTCACCTCTTCCTCTTCTGGCATCCTAATGGCACTCTGACAGCATCCAGGGTGACTATAGGGCCCACTGGAAATGGATCACCATTCTCTCTTCTAGTCTCTACCTTTATCATAACCTGAGGTCTCAAACTTGTGACCAGTTCTTTTGGCAGCTGAAGGACCAAGAAGGGAGAGGCTGAGGAGACAGACTGCCCATTATAACTTTCAAAACCCCGTATGGGGAAAAGAATCATTTAGGGTGACATTCCTTGAAATAAATCCCAAGAGAATCTAGGCCAAAGAGATGAGCGAAGGTTAATGAGATCATTTATTGCCTAAACTGCAGAGCATTCTCTGCACAGCGTAAAGGAGAAGTGGGGCAGCAGCAGGACATATAGAGAAACCAAACTGGGAAATGTTACAATGAGTTGAAAAGATTAAGGTCCCAACCTGATGAGATTACAGCCTTGAGACAATAAAGTGGAGCAACAGAACAATGGGAAGGAAGAGGACTGGGGAAGGAGTCTAAGAACCAGTTGGCTCCAGCTCTCTAGAGGAGCTGAGCCTTTTCACAGTGTCTAACCTGGAAGCCTGTGAGGGACAGGCCTCAGGCCCTAGCCATGACCTACTTAGGCTATGACTTCCTTCAAGGCAGCCCCTAGCTCTGGGAAGGAATACTGGTAGCCAGTGGCCAGTGTTCGCCGTGGGGTCACCTTCTGGCCCTCCAGCAGCATGATGGCACGCTCTTGCCCAAAGACAGCTTGCACCACAGTGCTGGGGAGAGGGATAAAGGCTGGGCGGCCCAGGGCAGCACCCAAGGTCTGGGCAAACTCAGCATTAGTGGCGGAGGATGGAGCCACTCCATTCAGGACCCCATGCACGTGGTTTGCTTCAAGGGCATGGGTCAGGATTCCTGCCAGGTCCCTGATGTGTATCCAGGGGAAGAATTGTTGGCCTGAGCCGATGGGGCCCCCCAGGCCCAGGCGAAAGGGCAGCAGCATGTGGCCGATGGCACCACCCCCACGACCCAGCACAACCCCTAGAGCAGGGAAGAGGGAAGGTACAGGGGGGCCTCTCAGCCTTGAAGCAGTCCCACTGCTCCTCCTGGTTTCTGTTTCCCCTTCCTTACTCTCCCCATGCTGTCTTGGCTCTGTAACGGAGGTGAGCAGTATGGCTCTCTTTAATACTTTGCACCTTCTCCTCTGCAGGTTGGTTAGAAGTGGTGGCATCCTTTCACTCTGTAATCGTAATCTCAGCTCTTCTTATCCCATCACTTCCCCAGCCCAGAGAAGACGTTCCAACCCTGTCTGATACATACCCTGGCCCCTGGTTCTCACCTGAGCGCACCACCACCTGGCGTGTAGAATCTCCAGGAAGCCTGGCTGCAGATTCCCATTTGGTTACAAGGTTGGAGAAAAAGTCAAAGTCCCCTCCTGGGCTGTCTTCATCATACTCCGCAGTCAGACTGGGCTGGTAGTAAGCTGCCGGTGGAACACACTCATTTGACCAAGGACTGGTGTCCTTGGTCCTGCCTGGTTCTCTGCAGTGGAGGCTCCCCTTGGCCTCACCTTCTTTGGCCCTTGGGACCTCCCCATTTGGAGACAGAGCTATTTGGATATTTTCCCCTTGAACTTCTCCATGACCTGAACTGTTCCTTCCGTGGGGGAACTCTTTGGTTGCAGGGCTAAACTTAGAGGCTGCTAGAGTGTAGCAGTTGAGAACAGGAACTTGGGTACCAGGCTGCCTGAGTTTAATCAGCTCCCTCATTTATTAACTCTGACTTCATGCAAATTACTTAACCTCTCTGTATAGAATTTTCACATCTTTAAAATGGGAATAATAGTACCTACCTCATAGGGTTGTTATAAGGAATAAATGATGATAAACATAAAACACTACAAATCAAGTGGCTGGTGTGTGCATTATAATCGTTTGCAATTACTTGGTCCCAAAGGTGACTTAACAGCAACCAGGAACTCTGTTCCTAAAGAACTGTGGTGTGAGAAGGAACTTGGGAATAGGTGGACTTTTCCCTGGCACTAAGAGTGATGCCACTCCCCACTCTTTTTCAGGGTCTCAATTTCTTAGTGAAAGTACGCAAAGGTTGGGAGAAACATGCATGGATCAAGGGCCAGGAAGTCATTTTGCCTGGAAAAGACCAGTGCTCTGCTGTGTGCATAGCTACAGAGGTCTGAGTTACCCCTCCCCCTGGCTAATATAAGTGGTTGGTGATTTGGGAGCATACCTACACCTGTGACTAAGACCCATGCCTTGGGAGGTTGTGGGGCTTTGGTGATGGCTTTAGCCAGCAATTGGGTGGTCTCCAGGCGGCTGCCGAGAACCTCTTTTCGGAAGGTTTCACTCCATCTGCAGAAGAAACATGGGAAATAAAAAGCCACTAAATACCTAGGTGCACATATCCCTCTCTCTGCCTTTTCCTGAGAGCTGTTTCATACTCATTTCTAGTAAAACCCTGAATTTTGGCTTAAGAGAAACAGTCGGAGTCTCCTGTAGAGGGAAAAGGCACACATTTCCTGGGCATCCTGAGTTATATGTGAGGACTCAAGCCAACTGGCTGACCGAGTAGAGGAGCAGGTGGGCGTGGAGGAGTGGAGCAAAATGAGTAGTCTGGGATACACGTTTAGTTCAGAATCTGGCAGTTGCATTACCCATGGAGATTCTCATCAGTCGGACTCTCTCCTCCCTATGCTCTAGTGGGTATCAGCTTTAGGGGCCAGGCTGACCTTCGGAGAGGGTTGAGGATGTTCTCTCCGGCCAGGTTGACGGCGGCATCGCAGCTCGGCAGCCCGGAAGTAGCGAGCTCATCCTGTCGGAGAAAGCACACAGTGCCCCTGCCCCGCCCTACCCCGCCCAACTCTGCCTTCCCACCCCCGTCTAGAGGATGGGCGTACCCACGTGATCCGGCCGGGCCCGGGCTGTCGGGAGACGAACGTCACTTCGTGGCCCCTGGCATTCAGCAGCTTGGTTAGGGCTGTCCCAATGAAGCCTGTCCCGCCACCTGATCGGAAAATACAAATTGTTTATATTCCCGGGGAGTCTGGTGGGGGCGCCTTCCGTCCCCGCTGTGACCCCCTATTCTGGCGCCATCCCATCTGACACTAGACTTCTCCCCACCTCTACCCCTCCCCGCGTTGCAGAGGTGACAGGTCACAGGGATTAGGGAGATTCGGCTTTTCTGGTTAGGAGGCCAAGGCAAGGTTGCCTGTGCACGAGACAGTGCCCTCCCGGAAGCGGCTTCCCAACCCTCAATCTCGTACTAAGCCCGCCCCTCACTCTCCCTTTCTGCCTTCTCTCACCCACAAGCACACGCATAGCGACTAGAACCTAACGCGCCTGCGCAAGGTTTAGAGTTTACCTCACTTCGGACGCGACTGCGACCTCTCTGCGCATGCCTCTTTTGGGAAGCGCGTTCCCATCGAGGTCTTCATCTTGTGCTTGGCCCTTCTCGGCAACCCGGAAAAACTTGTCTGGCAAGTGAGGCGGGGGAGGCGCGCGGTGGGAGGGATTAATGGACCGGGAAAGAGCAGAAGAGGGAAGACTTTAGTGTAGAAAACCAACCAAAGCAAACCCAAACCAACAAAACCCTTCACTTAAAACCCAAAGCTACCCAGACTGCAGAATTCTGGATATCTATAAAGTTGGCGGGTCAGTAATGCAAGAGAACCCTTCCACTGGTAATCTGGATTTCTTTCCACTCCGCCAGTTTTTTCTTCTCCCTCTTCCCGCTGCCTCCTAACAGCATTTAAACATTCCAAGTTCTCCTCATATTAAAATAACCCTTCTACAGACCTTTTTTCCTCCAGCGACTGCCTTTTTTTTTTTTTTTTGCCTTCATAGCCAAACTTCCCAAATGTGTGCTTTCCATTTTCTACTTCTTATTTCACTCCCGTGGGGTTTGTGCCTTTATCATTCATTTCCTCACTCTCCAAGAACAAAAGTTTCCCATGTGTCACCAAATCTAATGCCTAGTTTTCAGCTAGTTTTCTTGACCTCTCAGTATCATTGGGCACCTGCTGATTTCTTCCTCCCTTTGAAAATGTTTGATCTCAGTGAAAGACGTTCTCTTCTGGGTCTTTCTCTTACCTTTTTTCAGTCTCTGATGCTCGCTTCACCTCTGCTAAGTTCTCAAAACATTGGTATTCCTCAGAGCTGGGTCCTAGGACCTTCTCTTCCCACTCTGCGCTTTTCCCCAGGCATCTATGCCTTGAATTCAGTTACCAGTCTTTTACAGAAGACGTATGCAACTCAGATCTCTCTTCTGAGCTCCTAATCCCTATAAAAACTTCTTACTACACATCTAGTTTTGGATGTCTGAAACCCTGTTGATTTTAAATACTGAATCTCTCCCAGATTTATCTAAGAGGGGACTTTGAAAAGTTCATGGAACTGCCTCGTGGCAGCCGCCCCCTTCTGCGCTGTCACACCGAGCTAGCGCCTGGGCCTGGAAGCAGGCCGCAGACTCTCAGCTTCGCCTACCGCCTCCCGACCATGGACCCCTGCTAAGTGGACGAGCTTCGCGCCTTTGTGAAGATGTGTAAGTAGGATCCAAGCGTTGTGCACACCGAGGAAATGCGCTTCCTGAGGGAGTGGGTGGAGAGTGTGGGGATAAAATACCACCTACTACTCAGAAAGCTAAATCAGAAGAAAATACCAAGGAAGAAAAACCTGATAGTAAGAAGGTGGAGGAAGACTTAAAGGCAGATGAACCATCAAGTGAGGAAAGTGATCTAGAAATTGATAATGAAGGTGTGATTGAATCAGACACTGATGCCCCTCAAGAAATGGGAGATGAAAATTCAGAGATAACAGAGGAGGTGATGGAACAGGCAAATGGTAAGAAAGTGGCTGCTATTGAAGCCCTAAATGATGGTGAATTACAGAAAGCCATTGACTTATTCACAGATGCCATCAGGTTGAATCCTCGCTTGGCCATTTTGTATGCCAGGGGGGCCAGTGTCTTTGTCAAATTACAGAAGCCAAATGCTGCCATCCGAGACTGTGACAGAGCCATTGAAATAAATCCTGATTCAGTTCAGCCTTACAAGAGGCCAGGGAAAGCACACAGACTTCTAGGCCACTGGGAAGAAGCAGCCCATGATCTTGCCCTTGCCTGTAAATTGGATTATGATGAAGATGTGAGTGCAATGCTGAAAGAATTTCAACCTAGGGCACAGAAAATTGCAGAACATCAGAGAAAGTATGGGCAAAAACGTGAAGAGCGAGAGATCAAAGAAAGAACAGAAAGAGTTAAGAAGGCTTGAGAAGAGCATGAGCGAGCTCAGAGGGAGGAAGAAGCCAGATGACAGTCAGGAGCTCAGTATGGCTCTTTTCCAGGTGGCTTTCCCGGGGGAATGCCTGGTGGTTTTCCCAGAGGAATGCCTGGAATGGGAGGGGGCATGCCTGGAATGGCCAGAATGCCTGGACTCAATGAAATTCTTAGTGATCCAGAGGTTCTTGCAGCCATGAAGGATCCAGAAATTATGGTGGCCTTCCAGGATGTGGCTCAGAACCCAGCAAATATGTCAAAATACAGAGCAGCTCAAAGGTTATGAGTCTTATCAGCAAATTGTCAGCCAAATTTGGAGGTCAAGTGTAATACCCTTCTGATAAATAAAGCCTTTGCTGAAGGAAAAGAAACCTAGATCACCTTATGATGTCACAATAATAAAAGCAGTGTACCTCTGACCTTCTCATCAAGAGAGCTGGGGTGCTTTGAAGATAATCCCTATTCCTTTCCCCCAAATGCAGCTGAAGCATTTTACAGTGGTTTGCCATTAGGGTATTCATTCAGATAATGTTTTCCTACTAGGAATTAAAAACTTTAAACACTTTTTAACCTTAAAAATATTTAAAACAAATTTAAAGGGTCTGTTAATTCTTATATTTTTCTTTACTAATCATTTTTGATTTTTTTTTTGAATTATTGTGCAGGGAAGATACTTAATGTATAGAAGATTTTTGCTGTAATTTGAATGAAATAAAAGTTTATTAGTGCGAGGCAAACATAACTCATTTGAGGATAAAGTTTGTGTTGGGTATGTGGTTCCTGAAGCATTTTGACTTGTCTTTTTAAATGCTTTATCTTTTTCTTTAAAGATTTATTTCAATAGAACTAATTGGGACCACCAGTATTTCAGTAGGACCTGGGTAGGGACTGGAAGTATTTGGCAGGGCAGCAGCAATCTTGCTGTGTTTTATATAACATGCATCCTTGGGCAGGTTGCCCTTAAAGGTTACACTGTGAAGGGATAATTAT
This sequence comes from Cacajao melanocephalus, assembly GCA_963573385.1. Taxonomy (NCBI): domain Eukaryota; kingdom Metazoa; phylum Chordata; class Mammalia; order Primates; family Pitheciidae; genus Cacajao; species Cacajao melanocephalus. The sequence goes on along the minus strand of CAUYLG010005853.1, from coordinate 24,645 downwards.
TTTGTAATGCTGCAGTAGAGTCAGATTACTTAGGTCTGTTCTTGTCTAGTATATCTAATAAATGTATCATATTATTTCCACATAGGGGAAATAAGGGAATACTTTTCCTTTTATATTTCTATGCTTAAAATTCTCTTTCCTAGTCAAAAAATGCCCAGCTCTGTGTCTGCTTTCTATGTTTTTCTCCCTTTTCTTGGGTTAAAGACAGGCTTTTTCCACCAGTATCATCACTGCTATCATCATTAACAGCATAATTATACAAGCATATTTAATGCTGAGTTTAATTTAATATGTAATACATATGGTAGTTGTAGGGTAATACCCACAGGAACTCTAGTTTCTTACTTGGCCATGAGAATGCTTATTTAAGCATTCTGGCAAAATCTCGTCATATCAAAAGACATTACTTAGAAAATACCTGTTGCAGTAGAGTTTATCTTGTAGTATTCATCTTTGCATTTTGAAGACAATAAGGTTTGAATTAAATTGATATACACAGAGGGGAACCAACTTTTTTGATCCAATGTAAATTATAAATGAGATAATCCGCAGTTACTCATTGTGGAGTTGTTGAGACTATGAAAGACTCATTGTCTTTGTATTCAGCTCTTCTTAAATAGTGGAACCATACCCCTACCTCTGCTTGCTTTCTTTCCCTCCCCCTCCCATGATAAAGAAAATGATAAATTTTCTGTTGTGCATTCAATTCTTATTTTAAATAAGACTAAGTATAGGCACTGTACCTGACATTGCTACATTTCTACCAATGTTTCAACTTAAAGTGCTAGTGTTTAAAAACATTTTCAAGGTATAAGACCTTCCATACTTTGCTTATTTGAAGAATCAGTGGTAAGAGCAGTGAAGTAAATTCTATGGAGTACATTTCTAAAATAGCGCATTTCTGAAATCATACGTAAGTTTTTTCAGGTTCTAACCTTTTCCTGTACACAAACAGACAGAAATGCATCTGTTATGTAAATGAGAAAAAGCTATTATGCCAATGGAGAATGCTTTTTAAATCCTTTATAAACACTCACCATATAAACTTGCATTTGAGCTTGCGTGTTCTTTTTGTTAATGTGTGTTGTTTCTCAAAATTGCCAATGTGTACTTGTCTTAACTCAAGAACAGTTTTTTCTGGATTCCTTATTTGATTTATTTAACCTAATTATATTCTGATACTGCAAGTATTACCATAAGTGGGTAAAAGTAAAAGCTTCTCCTTTAGCAACTGAACTACTTTAGTTAAACTTTGTAGCTCTCAGAGTCTATCTGACACTTTGGAGGTTAAAATATTCAAACCTTAGACAATAAGACATGAGAAATTTTCATCTGCACATCTGGGGATAGGGGCAAGTGCAGCTGGTTTGCCCTTTAGGAAGACAAGGGTCTGCAGCAATCACAAGGACTTTGTTCATTGAAATGGGACTGTTTTCCCCACAGCTGCTTCCTGAAACAACAAAAGGAGCTGAGCTAAGTCAACCTCTGGGGCATCAGGTCAGCCCTGCGGGGGTAGGATAAAAAGTCACAGAAGGATCCTGGCTGCTCCCTCAGCTTGGGCTGAGGCAGAGTGGGATGGGGGATTTGCTGATGACAGGTGCCTCTGCCCCTTCCCAATGCCACCTGTGTGAATGTTCCCATTGTTCATTTTGTTTGAACTGATTTTTGTGACTTCTCTCAGGCTCTGAGATGTTACTTGCTATTCACATCATCATTTTACATGTTTCTATTAATATATGGTAGAACCAATCAACCAACCAACCAATCAACCAACCGAAATCCTAATTCTGGAGACACATTAGATAAAGGATCCTAGAACTCTCCCTTCCTTTTTATAAGATAGTTTGCTCTGACCCCAGGGTCTGGGGCCATAGGAAGAGCATTCCTGAGCCTCCGTCTCTGTGGAAATGCCAGGTCTTCTCTAGGGGCTGCACCTTATCTTCTTCCACTAAGACTTTTAGATGCCCCCATCCCCAGTCTGACCCCTAACCAGACATCTGTTCCCAGTGGGGCCTTTTGTAGGAGCTGAAAGACCTGGCCAACCTCCACCATCAGCTCCATACCCTCCATTGTTGGCTAGGACCTGCTGTGGAGAACAAGTGCCCTTGAGATCTCTCTTCTCTTAGTTTCCAGGACAGTAAATGAGAAATACCCTATTATGTGCTCTGACAGTACTGGGGATGGATGGATAGATAGATAGATAGATAGATAGATAGATGATAGAGAATGATGTTAGTCTTTGGCCAGGCTGGACTTGAGGGGAACTGCTTAGCATCAGCAGCTTTTCTTGCACCACCAGAGGCTTCACCAGCCCAAAAATTCAATTTCCTACTCACTCAGAGGAAGGGCTACTGGCTGTAGGCTCTTACCACTGTCTGACTCTGTGCTAGAAAATGGCCATCAGAAGGCTTCTCCTGGGTCTGTTTTCCCCTGGCCCCAGCACAGCCCTCTGAAATTAATCTATGAAGAATGTATTTCCCCATCTCCAGTGTGGCCCTTTCCCTATAGCCCCACGTGAGATGGGGATAGTGGAAGGCTGGGCCCTGGGGAAGGGACCCAGGGAGACATGACCAGGTACTTGCAGGGAAGATCAGCTTTCTCCAGCTCCTTTCTCTTGGCAGACACTCAATTAGAGGGCCTCCCAGGTACTGGATAGCTCTGTGCTGGGAGGATGTTACTTCTTACACCCCTTTGCACGGCAGAGATGATGAAGGCTGGGTCGGCTTTTCTCCCTGCACTCTGATGTAACAAAGGTGTTGTCACAAGGACCTATTAAATAGACACTCATGGTAGTAAATGTGGAGACCAGGCAGCTTTGAAATCCTCAGACACATGTACATGTGTATGTGTGTGTGTGTCATGGAAGACACAGGATAAAGTCTGTTGTCTGTGGTCCTGAGGGATTGAGGCAATGATCACCAGAGCTGGCTCTATCTTTGCCCTTGTGCGTATTCTGCCCACTCAGCTCATTTTGTTATACCATTCAGCAGTTGGCAACCTGAGGGGATTCTAGGGAGGGAGATGTAGGCTAGTCCATCTTTTCGTCCATGGATCAACATAGGCCAGACTCAGCTATAGGAGGCTGGACCACAACCAACATGGGATTTTTGCTGAGTTTAGAGAGAAGGTCACTATATCACTGAGGGATCTCATTGAAGACTTGATTAGATAGAGAAGGAGATTATGGAGAAGAAAGAAAGATGGCAGGAGAGGAGAAGGGGGTGACCATGACAACAGAGGAGGAGAGAGGACTCAGAGGGTGTCCCCAGAACTTAGACTCTAAATAATTAAGAGCCAGCCTTGGGCTCAGTATCCAGTTTAGATCTAGGCAGGATCCCTGGGGCACTGAAGCTGAGGATGTAACTAGTGGTTTGAAGGTGGAGTTGAGAGGTTCAGGATGCCTGGTGTGGATTGTGGGAAGGTTACAACCAGAACCTTTTATGGACTGCTCACAGCACTCCACATACAGGCAAAGGGCAGAGTATTGATTCCTAGACAAAATGCTGTTACCCAGCATGGGGAGTTCATTTTGTTGAGATTGAAGAACTTTGAGAGGAAATAAAATCTCTGAAGAGAAGCTAAATTCCATCTACAGAGGTAGTGTGGCTTATTGCCTCTCCTCCATTCTGTTGAAAGAGCTCTCGTCAGTGACTGCTATGTTGCTAAATTCATTGATCTCAGGTCACCACATACTCTGCCTCTCTGCAACATTTGTTTTAGCAGAACACTTTCTTCACTGGTTTCCAGGACATGCTTTGTCCTCCTCTTACCTCATGAGTCACTACTTAGTCCCCTTGGCTGGCTTTGAGTGTCACCTGATCTCTAAGCATTGGAACACTGCCATCTTTGTCTTTGGGCCTCTTCTCCATGTAGGCTCACTCCTTAGTATGAATTTCAGGTTTTTGAATAGTATCTAATGAATCCAAATTTCTGATTCCAGCCTGAACATTTTCCCTGAATTCTAGGCTTAAGTATCAAACTACCTACTCAACATCTGTATGACTAATAGCCATCTAAACTTAACACACCCCAAACCGTACTCTTGATTTCCATGGCCCCAAACTTGTTTCTTCAATGGTTCTCCCAGTCTCAGCAAATGGCAGTGTAATTTTTCCACTTGCTCAGGTCAAAATAAAAAACTCGAAGATATCATTAACTCCCCCGATCCATGAGCAGGAACGGTTGGATTTATCTCTAAGAGAAATTCATACATGCAATAAACCCGTAATTAGGTATCTCACCATGTCCACCACAGTTACTACCTGGTTCAAGTTAATGCCATCTTTGTCTGGATCATCATAAGGGGCTCCTTACTGATTTTTCTGCTCTAACTCTTGCTCTCTTACAATTTATTCTTCACTTGGTAGATGGAGTGATCCCCATAAAAATCAGTCATGCCACTCCTCTGCTCAAAGTCTTCCAGTGGATTCTGATTTCAGAGTAAAAGCCAAACATCTTACAAGATCTCAGGGAATCCCCAAGACCCCCAGTGATTTGGTCCTCACCTGTCTATATGACCTCACCTCCTGCCTGTCCTGCCCAAGTCACACTGGCTTTTCAGTATAGTGTGACAAACTTGCTTCTGCCCGGGGGCTTTTTTGCTATTCCCCTGCTTGAAATGCCATGCCTCCAAATAGCCACATGGCTCTGCCAGATCTCACTTCCTTCAGGTCTCTAATCAAATGTCTTACTATTTGACCAGAGTATTTAAAATAAACTCTTCCTCACCTTGGAAACTTCCTTTTGCCTTCATCCTGTCTTATGTTTCATACCACTTATTATCATCTGAAGCATTGTGTATTTACTTGTTTATTTGTCACCTGTCTCCTCTCACTAGAATGCAAACTCCACAAAAGCAGGGGTTTTATCTACTTTGTTTATTCTTCACCCCTGAATTTTGAAGAGTACCTTCATTTTGTAGATGCTTAATTAGTATTTATTGAGTAAATGAAAGAATGGTGGTTGAGAGTTCAGATCTTGGAAAAAGATTCCCTGCGTTCAAATTCCAGATCTTCTCTTTAACAACTGTGTGACTTTGGGCAAGTTTTTTAACCTCTCTATACCTTAGTTTCCTTATAGTAATTGAAGATAACAAGTACCTGCCTCATAGAATTGCTATGAAGATTAAGTTAATACATTTAAATTTCAGATCAGTCTTCAGCACATAGATTTGATAGATGTCAATCATCATCATCATCATCTGAAATTATTAGCTGGAGTGTTAGAAATATAAGAAAAGACAGAATTTTGGAAATCTGGGAGAAGTGAGAGGATGCAGAACATATGGATGGGATTGGTGGAAGCTTTATGTGGCAGATTGTAGTCTTCAAAGATGGCTGTAACAGTATCTCGGTTTCACATGCTATTCTGGAAACTTTTCACTCCCCATCAAGAGGTAGAGTGCATGTACTTTCCCTTCGAGTCCAGATGGGTGTTTATGACTGCCTCAAGTGACATAACTTCCAAGACTAGGTCATAAAAGTGCCACACACTTTGACCTTATTTTCTTGAGATGTTCACTTTTAGAACCACCCATTATGTTATGAGAAAGTCCAAACTAGCCCATGTAGACAGACTACATAGAGAGGCCACATGGGTGTTCCTGCTGACAGCCCAGCTGAGGTCCTTGCCAACAGGCAGCAACAACTGCCAGATGTGGAATGAAGTTGCCTGTAGATGACTCCAGTCCCTGTTGAATCACTGCAGCCTTCAAGTATTCCCACATGAAGCACCAGATTTCATGGAGCATAGACCAGGTGTCTCTGCTGTACTCTGAGATTCCTGAACCAGACAATCCATGAGAATAATACTATAGTTGTTTTATGACACTAAATTATGGAGAAGTTTGCAGTGCAGCAACAGTAATAGGGTACTCAAGTTCAATTGTCAAGAGACCAGTCAACAGTGTAGCAAATAGATAACAGGCAGGAAAAGCCACACAAAGCCAAGTGCAAGAAATGGTCCTATTTCATTGCTGGGTCATGGATTACTAAACAAGAGATTTGAAACCCTTAGCGGCATATCTGATCAGCAGGGGTTTAATGGGAAGAAGATGATTGGAACATAATTCCAGAGTAAAAGAAAGATATATGGACAAGCAGATGAGGTTAAAGTGGTTCTGTGTGTGAGGAAGATATAAATAATTTTAAAACAAAAATTTATAAAATGTCTGTGGGAGGAAATTACATTTTCGTGTGAATCTGAAAATCACACTCACATATAATAAAACATTCACTGATTTTATGACACAATATACTCTTGGAGGTTGCTTGAGAAGGCAGATTGCCAGATGAATTAAACTTATTTATTTCTTGGTTTACTAGAACACATTTGGCACCCTTTTTTGGGAACCACTGAGTGAGTGAGTGAGGTGGTAAACAAAATATACTTTTATTTTTCAAGATTCAATGGCTAAAGCACTGAAACATGAGTGTAAAAAAGTGGAGGCACTCTTTTTTTTCTGTTAATATATTTATATCTTTTTTTTTTTCTTTTTCACACCTGGTGAACAGGAAGTAGAGGTGCTCTTTATTGTACATCACCTGACCAGTCCAAAACACTGAGTAAAAAATGAGATTATAGAAGCTGTTAATTGAATACAAACAGTACTACTTGATGAAACAAATGGTGGAAAATGCCTTATTATGATGGAAATTAAAGGTGATGTTTTTAAGATTTGGGGATATGAAAATAGGCTGGGATATAAACCAGGCCAGGTGTTAGCTATAATTCTTTTAGTAATAGTGTTTATGCCCAATTAAATTCAATATCCTTGTGGGAGAAGGGAGATAACTGAGATAAAATAGGAAAATAAGTTAATGAAAAATTGAAAGAATACGAAAAGGCAATAACCCATAAGAGCCCTGTAAATTACAGACACAGTGGAAGTTCAAGAATAACAATTTCTGGATTAGTATTTTCATGCACTTAACATTTTTTTCCTTGATGATTAATAGAATAATTAAAGAGGTTTTTACGGGTAAAAATATGCCTCTTAAAATATGGTAAAATTGACTGGGTGAGGAAAAAATGAGGTCACTGAAAAGTGTTAATTATAAATTAGGAAACCAAAAATTCTTACAGAGACTCAAAACCAACAACCAAAAAAAGCCCCAATATACCAAACTTTTTTTTTTTTTTTTTGAGAGGATCTCTGTCACCTAGGCTGGAGGGTGGTGGTGAGATCACAGCTCACTGCAGCCTTGACCTCTTGGGTTCAATTGACCCTTCTGCCTCAGCTTCCTGAGTACCTGGGACTACAGGTGTACGCCAGCATGCCTGGCTAATTTTTGTTTGTTTGTTTGTTTGTTTGTTTGTTTTTTGTAGAGATGGGGCTTCGCCATGTTGCCCAGGCTGGTCTCGATCACCTGGTCTGAAGTGATCTATTATTTTTGGCCTGGCAAAGTGCTGGAACTACAGGCATGAACTACCATGCCCAGCCAAACCAAACTTTTAACTGTGGCATGATGCTATGCTAATACAACTCAGTGAGCAATCACAAAGTGAACACATCCCTGTAACCACCACTCTAGTCAGGAAATAAGACATCACCAACACTTCAGAGCTCCCCCACCCACAACCATGTGCCTCTTCTTAATTCTTACCATCTCCACCCTCACCAAATGTGACTGCCATCTTGACTTTTAGCACCAAAGATTAGTTTTGTTTGTTTCTGTTCCTTATATAAGTGTACTGACACAATAGGTCTCCTTTTAAGTTTGGCTTTTGGTTTCCTTAACATTATGCTTATGAAATTCATCAGTGTCATTGTACTAGCAGTTAATTTTTATTGCTGGGGAGTATCCCATTGTACGACTGTACCATAATTGTATTCATTCATTCTACTGTTGAAGGACTTTTGGTTTTTTTCACATATCATGTTGTAAAGAACATTCTTGTTCATGCTTTATGATGCAGAGATTTTGTTGGGGTGTATTCTTAGGCATAGAATTAATGTCATAGAATATGTGCATTTTCAGTTTCTCAGCTGATACTGAGAAAGGGAACAAGTGATGGAGTTGTTAACAGGCACTTCCTCTAATAGTGTAGGATAGTTCCTGTTGCTCTCCTTGTCAGTAGTTGATATTATTCTTTCTAATTTTAGCTATTCTAATGAGTGCATATTGCTATTGTTCTGTGGTTTTAATTTCTATTTTTCTAGTTACTAATGAGGTTAGTACCTTTCATATATTTATAGGTTAATTGGTTATCTTACTTTTGTTAACTTCCTGTTCAAGTCTCTTATCTGTGTTTCATTGAGTTGTCTGGTATTTCCTTTCTTCTTGATTGATAGGCACAACTTGTAAGTTCTGCATGCGAGCCCCTTGTTGATATGTGTAATGCAGGATCTACTCCGGTTCTATGATTTGCCTTTTTCACTCACTTAAAGATAGGTGTCTTTTCAAGAGCAAAAGTCCTTCTTGTAGTCATATATTTAAAATAGTTTTCCCTTTAAGGCAATGATTCTTAATGATGGGTTGAGTATTTTTCAGGCAATAATTGGGACATACTGAGTATCTATCTCTCTATCATCTATCTTTCTGTTTTTTTCCTTGTTTATCTGAGATTCTAATTGAACTTGGCATCCTGTTTTCTTCCTCCTAAATCTGGTAACCATAATCCCAGGGGACATTAGAGAATGTACTGGAGGAACTTTGGTTGTCATAACTGGGGAGTGATGGCAGGGAATCTGTTGGCCTTTTGTGGGTAGAGGTCAGGGATACTGCTGAACATCCTACAATGCGCAGAGCAGGTCCCCACAGCAAAATTGTATCTAGTTTGAACTGTCATTAGTGCAAGGTTGAGAAGCTTGCTTTAAAGTTAGTGCTTTCTTTATGTGCCTTGAAGAAATCTATCTAAACTCCAAAGTAATAATGATATTTTTCTATTGTATAATCTCAAAATTTTGTTGTTTTATCTTTCCCATGTAGAACACTTGGAATTGATTTTTGTGTGTCTCTGAGATAGGGGTCAAATTTCATTTTTCCTCCTAGGTATTCACTTGACCTAGCAATATTGATTGAAATGACCATCCTTCCCACTTCTCTGCAGTTCCTCCTTTGCCATAAACCAAGTGTTTATGGATAAAGGTGTTCGTTTCTGATCTCTATTCTGTTTTATTGCTTTAGTTGATTGTGTTTGCATTTACACCATATTTTACTGATTATAGTAGTTTTAAATAACTCTTGGTATCTGGAATTATCTTTTTTTTTTTGCCTCTAAAACATTTATATAAATGTCTGGGGTGCAAGTGAAACAGACCCTGATACAAAGATTTGAGTGCAAGTAGTTTATTTGTGATGTGATTCCTGGAAGCATTGATGGGTGAGTGAAGAAGTGAAACAGAGAAGGAAAGAAGGAAATAAAATATGGGGTATGTTAAGGAACAAATTACCTCTGTGGCACCTGGGGCTTTATCCTCACCCAGGACTTTTGGAAGATGTTGTGGGACATGTCTCAGCACTGTTCCACCAGAAGGGACATGAATGAAATAATGAAACTGGGTTATTTATCTAGCAATTCTCATCCATAATGGGTTAAGACAACTTTAGGGACATTAACTCCCTGACATTTCTTGTCTGCTGTGTACTCTGGCTGAGCATGCTCCTGTGGTCTGAGAAAGCTTTTGGGGAGAGTTGTGGATGATTGGCATAAGAAGGCTTCTGTAGAGGCTCACTGGTGAGCATTAATGACACATTGGCAGGACACCAACATTATCAGTTACTCTCCACCTTTTGAAATGATCTGATCCAATACCTCACATTGAGTTCATTTCATCTTGTCACTGATTGTTCAAGGGGGTAGCCATTTCAATTTATAATAAAAGGTCTTATAAAGGGAAGTGTATTACTCAGGGTTCTTGAGAGAAACTGACCCAGTAGGATAGATATTATTTGTAATTGAGAGAGAGAGAGAGAGAGAGAGAGAGAGAGAGAGAGAGAGGAGAGAAGAGAGAGGAGAGAGAGAGATTAAAAAATTGGCTTGTATTGTGGAAGCTAGCAAGTCTGAAGTTGTAGGACAAGCCAGCAGGCTGGAAATTCAGATAAGAGTTTGAGAGTTGATGCTGCAGTCTTGAGTCTGGATTCCTCAGGGCAGCAGGCTGGAAACTCAGGCAGCATTTCTATGTTGCAGTCTTGAGGAGAATTCTTTCTCCTTTGGGGAACCTCAGTCTTTGCTTTTCAGATCTTCAACTAATTGGATATGGCCCACCTACATTATGGAGGGTAACTAATTTGCTTTACTTAAAGTCTACTGATTTAAATGTTAATCACACAGATTCAATGCAATCCCTATAAAAATGCCAGTGATATTTTTCACAGAAATAGAAAAAAATCCTAAAATTTTTATGGAACCACAAAAGAACTCAAATAGCAAGAGTAATACTGAACAAAAAGCACAAAGGTGGAGGCATCACACTACTAGACTTCAAAACATACTGCAAAGTTGAAACAACCAAAATAACATTGTACTGGCATAAAAAACAGACACGTAGACTGATGGAACAGAAATGAGAACCCAGAAATTAATCTACATAACTATAGCCAACTAATTTATGACAAAGGCACCAAGAACACTCATTAGTGAAAGAACAGCCTCTTCAATAAATGGTGCTGGAAAAACTTGATATCCATATGCAGAAGAATGAAACTAGACTCCGGCCTTTCACCCTATACAAAAATCAACTCACAGTGGATCAAAGGTCTAAATATAAGACACAAAACTGCAAAACTACTAGTAGAAAACATAGGGGAAACACTTCAGGACATTGGCCTGGGAAAAGATTTTGTGAATAAGACCTCAAAAGCATAGGCAACAAAAGCAAAATAAACAAGTGGGATTATATCAAACTAAAAAGCTTCCATACCGCAAAGGAAACCCTATACAAAAGGAAAAGACAACAGAGTGAAACTACAACCTACAATATGGGGGATAATTTTTGTAAACTATTCTTTTGATAGAGGATTAACATCCAGAATATAAGGAACTAAAAATCTCAACACCAAAAAACAAAAACAAAAACAAAAACAAAACACCCAAAATGAATAAAACATGGGCAAATGATCTGAACAGACATTTCTTAAAAGAAGACAAACAAATGGTCAACAATATTTAAAAAATACTCAACATTACTAATCACCAGGGAAAGGCAAATCAAAACCACAATGAGATATTATCTCACCCCAATTAGAATGGCTATTTGTTTTTCTTTTATTCCAAACTACACACAGGAGTGGGAAAATGGCTATTATCGAAAGACAAAAAACAACAAGTGCTGGCGAGGATGTGGAGAAAAGGGAACTGTTACATACTGTTGATGGGAATGTGAACTAGTACAGCCACTATGGAGAATTCCTCAGGAAACTACAAACAGAACTACCACATGATCTAGCAATCCCACTACTGGGTATTTATACAAAGGAAAGGAAATCAGTATGTTGAAGAAACACATGTACCCCCAAGTTTATTGCAGCACTATTCACAACAAGCCAAGATATAATCAACCAAGGTGTCCAACAACAGATGAATGGATAAAGAAAATGTGGTATATGTACACAATGGAATAAATTCATCCAGCCACATTCAGCCATAACAGAGAATGAAATCCTTTCATTTGCAGTGGCATGGATGGAATTAGAGGACATTATGTTAAGTGAAATAAGCCAGGAACAGAAAATTAAACACCACATGTTCTCACTCATATGGGAAGCTAAAGAAAAGTTGATCTCATGGAAGTAAGAAGTAGAACAAGATGATACTAGATACTAGAGAAGGGGGTGGGGATAGGAGGAGATTTGTTAAAGGATACAAAATTAGAGCTAGATAGGAAGAATAAGTTCTAGGATTCTATAGCACTATAGGATGACTATAGTTAACAATAATATATTTATATAGTTTCAAATAACTAGAAGGAGGATATTGAATGTCCCAACATGAAGAAATGATGTTTTAGATGATGGATAATGCTAATTACCCCGACCTGATCACTATACCGTCTATGTATCAAAACATCACTATATATGTACTCCATAAATATGTACACTTATATATCAATAACAGATTTAACAATGAAAATGTCATACAAATATTAATAATATCTTAAAAAATATCTTTATATGGACAAGCTACAGTCCATACTTTTACAGTCAGTCCTGAGGTCATTATTAACAGTCATTATCTTCCTTTAGCACCTTTTCTGCATTCCCCACCCCAACTCCTTGGCAAGCATTTCTGTTGGTTTAGGTTGTTTATTCGACAAGGTAACTCAGATCTTTATCTGTAAGGTTACCATTCCATTGTTAAGGTAGGATTGCTGCAATTGTGTGTTATGGTTATCACTGAGTCGAAGCATCAAGAAGTGTGTTGTACTGCTTCCTGGGCCACGATTGCCTTGTTGTGTGGCAACAACTTGATCTCTTCATGATAATCAGGGGAATTTGGTAACTTCTCTGTTGCCTAGAGATCTACTGTCAAGAGAAGCTTGACATGACAGTTGGCAGCCATAACTTTATTTTTTAGTGAAACCCTTATTGTATCCCTGTCCCTGGTGAAAGAAAATCCCCAACTCTGTGCCTGAAAATGAGGACTTTTAATTAAGTGGGAACTAAAATTGTGGGGACGGAAAAGCCAAACTCACCAGGTTGGTTACTAGGAGTGTCTGCCTTATGCCATGACTTGGTGGCTCTGATATGATTCAGCTCATGATGGACAGTTGTGATTACACAGTCACCCTTATATCCCATGGTTAGATACTCAGTGTCTGCTAGGGCCCAGTAGCACCCTGGGAGCTACTTTGCCTACAGTAAATAGTTCTCTGCTGCATATGGCATAACCTAACTATGGAACCCTAGAGGTCTGTGGTATAATTCACTTATGAGGGCTTGTCAGTCATTTCACAGGTGCCCACACTTATCTGTTATGGATACCTTTAGCACCCATGGGATCTACTGGGTCATATGATCAAGTGCCAGGGCTGCTCATACAGCAGTCTGAACCTGCTGCAGGACTCTCTTGTTTTGGGAGATTCTCTAAAAAGCTTACAGTGGCTTTCTGATAAACCTAGTAAATGGGCTGGAGCAGTATTCCCAAGTGTGTTATACGCTATCTGCAAAATCCAAAGAGTCCTGCCAAGCACTGCGCCTCTCTGTGGTCCATGTCATCAATATAGTGGGTCCGTCTGATGTTCTGTGGAATGTCCAGATGCAAAGGTCTCTTTGGACTGTGTTGAGAGAGAACCATAGGTTTAATATAGTGCTGAGATGAGACTGCTTTCCATCCCGGGTGAATGCAAACTGTTCTGATCCTTCTTCCTGATGGGAACAGAAAGAACACATGTGCCTTATCAAAAGTCACATATCAAATGCTGTAGGCTGTGTTCATCTATTCTAATGAAGACCCAACATACAAAACTGCAGTAACCACTGGGCCACCACTTGGTGGAGTAGTCTGCTATTATCTGCCAGGGTTTATTTATTTCCTCAGGCAACCATCTCTGCATCATTTAAATCTTTGAGGGTACCATCAAACTCTGCCATTTTACCCAGAATGTTGTATTGTTTCTGATTTACCATCTTGGCTAGGGTTGTGGACTACACTGAACTACACACTTCTGTTCAGCCTTTTAAAAAAATTTTATTTTTAACCATAATGCCTCTTATTTTGTAAGTCGGAATCATGAGAGTTCCATCAGCGTTTTAGGTACTGCCTATACATTAAAAGTATGCACTCAGAGATCACGGTATTTACCAAAGGGTAGGTTTCAAGGACCCAACTGGCCCACTGTGGGATGGATTTAGGATAGGGATTCCTCTATCATTTGGCATCTTTTTAAGTGCAACTCTAACAGATGGGCTACATTATATTTTGGGTTCTGTAGTACTGGTACCAACTCAGATCCTGTATATAAGACCCCTCAAAAGTGCTGCATATTTTGTAGGTCCCTTTGGCAAAAGATTGGAACAGTATCTCCCGAAGGTCAGATGAAGTGTAATGACCCAAAGTCACCAGTTCTCTCAGATGCAACTGGGCAGTGAGAAACTAGAGGAAATATTTATAAAATGGTATACAAACGGGGGCAACACGCAAGGCAGAAGAGATGTCAAACGTTTGCTCTTCTGAAACTGTTGGCTCAGTTTTGATGAGTGTCACTCCATGTTTCCTGGCATGGATGAGGGTTCCCTCTCTGTTAAGGGATGGTAGGATCCAGGTTACATCCCTGTTCCTAGGAGCCAGGGTTAGGAGTTAATTGTTATGGAGTGATCAAAATATGTCTCTGTGGCTCCTGCAATACCTCCGACCCCCTTAGTGGCCTCCTTTACAAAGAGATTGGAAGACTCCCTCTTGAGGGGTGTGGCTTCAAAAAGGAGCATTTCCTATCTCTGGGAAATCGAGACATAACAGTATGCTTTTTGGCCTGATTGTTTTTCTGTACCAAAAACTATTTTAGAACAAGCTTGAGAATATCTAAGGCTCAGTGATGTGACTTTTTCCTTTTTCTTCTGCCTTGAAGAGGAAGAGTTGAGGAACCTCTTTGTACAGAAGGAGTATAGCTTATTTTAGGACTTCAGCCAAAGGCGTGGGAGAGAGAACAGGCCAAAGGACTGTAAGAAAGGTTATCTCAGGGACTGGGCTCCATCAGGGAAAAGGCCTCTGGTCGTTATTCTCCACTTACCCCTCCAGGCCAGCTCCTCACTCTGCTCTGGGGCCTACTTTTGCGGGAGGCTTCAAAAGCCACTCTGTGCTCTGGCTGGCAGGTGGAATTGGTCGGTGGAAGCACTGGCAGGACTTGGAGGCAGAAGGAGAGTGAGGTGGTAAAATTTGTGCAAACATTCTCTTCCTGCCAGACCACCAGTTGGCTGTGGGTCCTTCCTCTACTGCAGCCTACAGCTCCTGCCCTACAGCGGCAACTGGCACCATAGAGGTAGAACTTCAACTCTCTTCCCAGGTTCCAAGAACCACTCCTTCTTTAGGTCCCTTCCTGCCAGGAGGCAATGGTGGCTTCTCACTCTTGCTAGCTCTGGGGCGCATCGCCATGCCCTATTGGTTTTCTGTAACTCTGCTCCTTTTGCAAATATTCCCTTTGTTGAACTTTTCCTACATTACCCTGTGTGATTGTGCCATCGGCAACTGCTAGGATGTGACAGAAAGGCCCTTTGAGGATAAAGGACCAAAGAACAGGTTGATATAATTGTTTCAGAGCCCAAGGTGGGGTTAGCCACAAAAAAACTCACATCTGATCATCGTGCACTTTTCAGAGCCAGGGGGCCCAGCAAAGATACGGTCATATACTAGATGAAAATCAGAGAAGATTTTCATCAGGAAAACTATCATGAAAATTAGCAACGATCTTAGCTTCCTGGCTACCCCTGCCTGATAATATAATTATTGATGAGGAAATGAACCCAAAGTAATGCAGCCAACTCCTCTTTATGGGGTGGTTACATTTGATTACACAAAAGCCATATAACTAAAACAACAGCAAAACCCCCAAACACCTAACCTGTCCAAACAAATTGAAAGTGCTGAAAAGTTGAGTGAGGACAGAAGCCTCTCATCATTTAATCTAAAACGTAGACTCAGCAAATAAAGACCCCAGCCACAAATCATGTAATCTAGAGAGAGATCTATGAGCTTTTTCTTTGTCTCTCTCTGGCCTGGCAGACTGAGAGATCCAGTGCACAGAAAGGCATCGTCAGATGGTTTGTGTGAGGAGTGCTTTGTCTCAGGATATTCAAAGGGAGAAGAGGGAAAGTCCAGGGTTTTTCTAGGAAACACCAAGCTTGCCTTAGAACCCTCATACTGACACACTCTTTAATTACATGTGTTGTGCTGTGTATGACATATAGTCAGTATTCAGTGTGTGTGTGTTTTTTTTTTGCTTTTTTTTTTTTTTTTTGAGACAGCGTGTCGCTCTGTTGCCCAGGCTGGAATATAATGGCACAATCATAGCTCACTGTAGGCTCGAAATCCTGGCTCAGGCGATCCTTCTGCCTTGGCCTCCTATGTAGCTAGGACTACAGATCCACACTACTGGGCCTAGCCAGCAGCGTGTTTTGACTTGAGCAGCGTGTTTTGACTTGAGCAGTGTGTTTTGACTTGAAAAGCGTTGGCTTCTTTCTCTTTCCCTCAGCAGGGAGGTCTCAGCTTGGTCAGTACTTGTGATGGGCAAGCCTGGGGGATCCCCTTTTCATGGGTTGGGTGAAGCCTCTTGTGCTAAAGGACGAAGCTCACAGAACTCCCCACTTTTGGCTCTCAGTACCAGCCAGACAGGAGCAAGCACCGAGAACAACTCCTGGCATCTCAGAATCAAATCTCTACTGCTGGATGCTCTAGTCTTTCCTGACTCCAGGCCCACATGGAGCTTGTTTGAACGGGTCACTGCCATGAGCTGAATCAGGGCATTGAGGCCTGGATGTCAGGGCTCAGCAGTGTCCAGTTTCCAGGCCTCATTATAGCTGCTCCCATGAGGGGTTCCCCCAGCACTAGGCCTGGAGGTACTTTCCTGTACTTTCTGCTCTGGGGACCTGGCTCCACAATCTTCTGGGAAGGTCTTTTGGGTGTATGTGCTCTGTTTCAGTTTATATTCTGGACTCCTATGAGGATGTTTCAGGAAAAGTCTTTTGCTCCTTTGTGTTTTATGTTTAATTATGTCTATCGTAAAAAATCAATGTAATAACTTAAAAATTGATAGAAAACCTAGTCACTTCTAATCTCACAAGCAAGTGTGTATCTATTATCACATTGTTGGAGATATGGTACATACACATTTTTTTCTTTGCCTCAACATTACATTATATTAAGACTGGAGGCTGGACAATGGCACCATGTGGAGGAGGGAAGGGTTTTCAGAAGCCTGGCCCTCATCTTGTGCTTTTTTTCCTTTTTTTGAGAGAGGGTCTTGCTTTGTCACCCAGGCTGAAGTGTGTGGTGTGAACACAGCTCACTGCACCTCAACCTCCAGGATTTAGCAATTCTGCCACCTCAGCCTCCTGAGTAGCTGAGACTACTGACACGTGCTGCCATGCCCAGCTAGTTTTTGTATTTTTTGTAGAGATGGCATCTCACCATGTTACCCAGGTTAGTCTCAAACTCTTGAGCTCAAATGATCCTTCTGCCTCAACCTCCTAAAGTGCTGGGATTACAGGCATGAGTCACCATGCCAGCTTCCTCTTCTTTTACTCAAGGGAAGAATCTCATTTCAAAGTGGTAGGAGGAGTTTATCTTCTTGTATTGGATCCTATGTCAGAAATATTTTTAAAATATTTTATTATAACAGTTTTCAAACATATACAAAAGTAGGAAGGATTGTATGGTGAACTCAATGTATCTGTCCCTCAGCTTCCACCACAATCAATACATGGCCAATGTAGTTTCCTTTACACCTTCCATTCCATGTCTCATGTCAGCCTCCCCAATCCCTCAGATTATTTTGAAGCAAATCGCAGATATCAACAAATACTCTTGTCAGCTACACCGTGACCTTCACACTTGTATGTATGGTTCTCAAGTTAGGGAAGTGATCTGGTTTTAATTTGTATACTTGGCTTGCCCCACAACTCCAGTGGCCTGAAGAGTCATGGGTCGGGCAGGGGACCTTGCCTTCTGCTCTTGCGTGTGTATTTCACAACAGCTGAACATATGGGGAACCTGTCCCAGGAAAGCATCAACCCTGGACGCTTAAGCGTATGTCCAGAGAAGTGAGGAGGCTGGAAAAATGAGAGCTATTAGGCAGAGAAAGAAAAGACCTGGAGAAGTATGACCATTATCTTTAAACGATTGGAGGGTGGTCTTGGATTTGACATGTTAGACTTGTTTGATTTGTTCAGGTGTGAAAACAGAATGCACATGAAGGCCCTCTGGGCAGAAATAACTAGGATGCAGATTTTTAGTTCAAGAAATTTCTAATCATCTGAGTGGTCAAAAAGTGGAGTAGTCACTCAGGCTTGGGGATCAGCAGGTGAGGATGAGGTAGGAGAATTTGAACAATGGGTTAGGGTGGTACATGGGTAAATTAACTAAGTTCCTTTAAATAAATTTTTCACTTCCTAAGAGAATCAGTGACACACTTGGTTAAGAGTCAAGAACTTTGTGTGACCAAGAACTTTGTGTGACCACAGAAGTCCTTTAACCTTACTGGGTCCTACTAACACAACTAGGATTTTGGATTAGGCAATAGCAATAATAGCTAACTATGTTGAGCCCTTACGTGTTTTAAGCAAGTATTAGCTTGCTTTCAATAACCACATGAGATAGTGTATTAGTCCATTCTCATGCTGCTGATAAAGACATACCCAAGACTGGGTAATTTATAAAGGAAAGAGGTTTAATTGCCTCACAGCTCAGCATGGCTGGGGAGGCCTCAGGAAACTTATAATCACTGCAGAAGGAGAAGCAAACATGTCCTTCTTCACATGGTGGCAGGAAGGAGAAGTGCCAAGCAAAAGGGTTAAAAGTGTCTTATAAAACCATTAGTTCTCTTGAGAACTCACTATCACAAGAACAGCAGCATGGGGGCAACTGCCCCCACGATTCAGTTACTTCCCACCAGGTCCCTCCCATGATGTGGGGATTATGAGAACTACAATTCAAGATGAGATTTGGGTGGGGACACAGCCAAATCATGTAATTCCACCACTGGCCCCACCCACATCTCATCCTCACAATTAAAAACACAATCCTACCCTCCCAATAGTCCCCCAAAGGCTTAACTCATTCCAGCATTAACTCAAAAGTCCAAATCTAAAGTCTCACCTGAGACAAGACAAGTCCCTTCTGCCTATGAGCTTGTAAAATCACAAGTAAGTTAGTCACTTCCTAGATACAATGGGCATACAGACATTGGGTAAATACACCCATCTCAAGTGGGAGAAATTGGCCAAAATAAAGGGGCTACAGGCCCCATGCAAGTTTGAAATCCAATAGAGCAGTCATTAAACCTTAAAGTTCCAAAATGATCTCTTTTGACTTCATGTCTCACATCCAGGTCATATTGATGCAAGAGGTGGGTTTCCATGGTCTTGGGTAGCCCTGCCCCTGTGGCTTTGCACAGTACAGCCCCCACTCCTGGCTGCTTTCACAGGCTGGCATTGAGTCTCTGTGGCTGCACATGACACAAGCTGTTGCTGGGTCTACCATTCTGGGGTCTGAGGATGGTGGCCCTCTTCTTACAACTCCACTAGGCAGTGCCCCAGTGTGAACTCTGTGTGGGGGCTCCCAGCTTACATTTCCCTTCCATACTGCCCTAGCAGAGGTTCTCTATGAGGTCTCTGCCCCTGCAGCACACCTCTGCCTGAACATCCAGGCATTTCCATACATCATTTGAAATTTAGGCAGAGGTTCCCAAACCTCAATTCTTGATTTCTGTGTACCCACAGGCCCATCACCATGTGTAAGCTGCCAAGGTTTGGGGCTTTCACCCTCTGAAGCAAAGGCCTGAGCTGTACATTGGCCTCTTCTGGCCACATCTGGGATGCAAAGCACCAAGTCTCAAGACTGCACAAAGCAGCAAGGCCTTGGGCCCAGCCCATGAAGCCATTTTTTCCTCCTAGGTCTCTATGGCTGTGATGGGAGGGGCTGCTGTGAAGACCTCTGACATGCCCTGGAGACATTTTCCCATTGTCTTGGCAATTAACATTTGGCTCCTCATTACTTATACAAATTTCTGCAGCTGGTTTGAATTTCTCCTCAGAAAATGGGTTTTGCTTTTCTAGTGCATCACCAGGCTGCAAATTTTCTGAACTTTTATGCTCTGCTTCCCTTTTAAACATAAATTCCAATCTAAACAATATCTTTGTGAATGAATAAAACTATATGCTTTTAAAAGCACCCAAGTCAAATCTTGAATGCTTTGCTGCTTAGAAATTTCTTCTGCCAGATACCCTGAATCATTTCTCTCAAGTTCAAAGTTCTGCAGATCTCTAGGTCAGGAGCAAAATGCCACTAGTCTCTGTGCTAAAGCACAGAGTTACCTTTGCATAGAGCATTAAGTTCCTCATCTCCATCTGAGGCCACTTCAGCCTGAACTTTGTTGTCCATATCACTATCAGCATTTTGGTCAAAGCCATTCAACCAGTCCCCAGGAAGTTCCAAACTTTCTCACATTTTCCTGTCTTCTTCTGAGTCCTCCAAACTGTTCCAACCTCTGCTTGATACTCAGTTCCAAAGTTGCTTCCTCATTTTTGGGTATCTTTACAGCAGTGCCCCACTACCTGGTACCAATTTACTGTATT
The DNA here is from genome assembly GCA_963573385.1 of Cacajao melanocephalus. Taxonomy (NCBI): domain Eukaryota; kingdom Metazoa; phylum Chordata; class Mammalia; order Primates; family Pitheciidae; genus Cacajao; species Cacajao melanocephalus. The sequence continues at coordinate 4,420 of CAUYLG010005853.1, read as the reverse complement.
AGTCCATTCTCACAGTGCTAATAAAGGCATACTTAAGACTGGGTAATTTATAAAGGAAAGAGGTTTAATTGATTCACAGTTCTGCAGGGCTGGGGAGACCTTAGGAAACTTGCAATCATGGCAGAGGGGAAACAAACACATCCTTCTTCACATGGTGGCAGGAAGAAGTGCCAAGCAAAAGGGGGAAGAGCCCCTTATAAAACCATCAGATCTTGTGAGAACTCACTCACTATCACAAGAGCAGCATGGGGGTAATTGCTGCCATGATTCAATTACCTCCCACTGGGTCTCTCCCATGACATGTGGGGATTATGAGAACTACAATTCAAGATGAAATTTGGGTGGGGACACAGCAAAACTGTGTCAGATAAGTACTATCATTATCTGTATTTTGGCTATGGAGAAACTGAGGCACAGAGACAGTATGCATTTTGCTCAAAGTCACACAGCTATCATGTGATAGCTCTGGGATTTGAACTTAGGCAGTTGGTCTCAGTGCTAGCTTAACCACTGTGGCACAGTACATTTCGAAGATAAGTTTGAATGTTTCAGCTCTAATTATACAGTAATTCTAGAATGAAATGAGATTATATATGTCACATATTGTCACCTTGCATTATTCTATACAAATGACACCCCTTCACATCTTAAATTTTTCTCAAAACAAGGTTATTACAGTTTTTTTCTGCCAACCAGACCTTGGACAAGCTGTGCTTCTCTGAAGCAGTAACATCAGGCAAAAGTCTCAGAGACTGTGATATCTGACAGGGTGAGTATTGAACCAGGCGTATTCACTTTTGTATCCCGAAGTCTGGGACATTGTAGGCCCTCAGTTAGATTTGTTTATTGATGGCAGGGCTGTGCCAGAGGAACATTTTCACTCGAAAGGTGCCATGCTGCAGGTGGCCAGCTGGGGGAGCCTTAGCCCAAAGGCAGGGCAGGCTGAAACAAGCAGAGGCTGCAGAGTGATTGGTGGTCAGCGGTCCCGAGTCCACTGGGTGTTGGGCTGGATGTGAAGGGTTGAGTTGCACGTGAGGAGAGGCCTTGCCTGCCCCGGAGGCCAGTTCCCGCTCAGCCAGGGCATGGGACAGTGGAGAGGCCCCTCTGGGACCTAGGAGGAATCTGCGCATGTCAAGACAGTCTTAGGGGACAGAAGCTGGTGGCGGGAGGGGAGGCAGCCCTCCAAGCACCTCAGCGCGCCTGCAGGGGGACAGGCATTGGGAGGCCAGCGGCTGAGCTGGGTTCTGGGTGCTGGCAGGGCTCAGCAGGGCAGGGAAGAGAAGGGCGTGGACCATGGGCCTGGAGGCTTCCCAGCAGCCAGCCCCTGTGACTGGGAGAAAGTCCTGCCCCTGGGCGGAAAGGCCCCCTAGTGGTGAGACGGCAGGACCCCGAAGGGGCCTCCAAGCCGTGTCTGTCAGTGTGTGCCTCCTTCAGGCGATTTCACACCCCACCCCCATCTTCTCTGCCATTCAGAGGGGCTGGAGTGTGTAGGAGTCGAGGTGGGGAGATTCCCCTTTCCCCAGGGGCCCTGGCAGAGGGGTCTGGCACTGCAGGGGTGCATGCAATATGCAATTAGTGGATGCACGTCCACAGAGCCTGGGTGGGCAGCAATGAGGGGGCTTGGGTGGGTGAGAAGGCCTGAGCTGCTTGCACTCATCTTATTCCAGCCCCATGGAATGCGGCTCAACCACGAGGTGACTTGCTGAGGCTGGGCGAATGCTCCGTTCCCATTTTACTCAGGGAAGCCAGGTAGAGACCTGAGAGAGGATAGGAGGAAGAACTCAGACTCTCATGGGAAGTGGACTCAGACCATAGACCCTCCTCTTCTTCATGTTTTATTTTGTGTTTTTAGAGACAAGGTCTCACTCTGTTGCCCAGGCTGGAGTGCAGTAGCACCATCAGAGCTCACTACAGCCTCAACTTCCTGGGCTCAAGCAGTCTTCCTGCCTCAGTCTCCTGAGTAGCTGGAACCACAGGTGTGCACCACCATGCTCTGCTAATTAATTATTATTATTCTTTTTTTGGTGGAGATGGGGGTCTCACTATGTTGCCCAGGCTGGTCTCAAACTCTGGGCCTTAAGTGATCCTCCTGCTTCAGCCTCCCAAAGGGCTGGGATTACAGGTGTGAGCAGCTGAGCCTAGTTACTCCTTTTTTGACTCTATTTCCCCTTCCCCAAGGAACGGGCTGAAGGAGAGGCCTCTGTTAGCTGCTAGTGTGAGTCACAACTCCTGAGGCCCCTGTAGGTGCTGTGGTCCCAGCAGTCCAGCCTCCTACCCTCTTCAGGCCACTTCATCCCCAGGTGCTAGCACCTTCACCCTCATGAACTATTTCCTTTGGGGAAGTTGAAGAAAGACCACAGTTAAGCTTGGAGGGGACCATCTCTTCTACTCAATGCCCCAGTAGAGGATTCCCAGCTGTCATCTCAAAATTTCTTATTCTAGGTACTTGTGGGTGAAGTCTAATTCTGGAGCTCCCCAGAGTCACTTTATCTCCTGGGGCAGTAAAAATCTGCCCATGGCACTGATCTTGGAGGAGACCTCTTATCTTCAGGGACACCGCATCTGCTGGAGGTAGCAGAGGCCCTGCCATTGTTCCTTCCTGCCTTTCCGTTGTAGCACCTTCTTGGCTGGTCTGGAGAACCCCTCTACCCACACTGCAGGCTGGAGATCACCTTGCATGCTCCAGCTCCTAGGCTGCGTGAGCCTTAGAGCCTTTGGGTGGACTCCTGCTTTAGTAGCTTAGAAAAGCAGATCCTGGCTCATCTTGCTCCCCTCACTTGCTAGGACTTAGAGCAGAGAGAGAGGACAGCTTTTTTCGAGTCTCTCTCCCTTTTCAGACAGGCGATACAGCTAGAGAAATTTGTAAAGACCAGGGGAAGCCTGTTCTGCATAGTGAGAGTCTTGCATACTTGGGACATCAGAACAGCCTCCAGGGGTTCTAAGTGTGTGTGAACTATTCTCAGGGGAGAAATGCTGGAGGGCCTTGGGCTGACATTCTAGCCTCTCCGCACTGCTCTTGACATCCTAGGATGAAAAGGGAAGGCCAAGGTCACTTTCAGGGCATTCTTTGAATGTGGCTGGCCTGGGGCTGGAATGGGAGAAGATGGTATGGTCCTGGCTCTGAAAAACCGAAGTTACTCTGGGTCTGTGCCTTAAAGTTGTGGCTTCATGAGGTCAGATTTCCTCTCTTAGAGCTAGTGTCCTGTTCCCTTTAGCAGAATGGAACCCTCTCTCCTCTGTGCCTTCCTGCGATTGCTGACCCAGCCTTAAGCACTGTCTCAGTGGTTAAGTTTTGCAGAGAGGGCTGGTTACCTCCCTGGTACCTCTCTTTTGTTATTGAACCCTAGTTTCCTACTGCATATCTGTCTTTTCTTCATTTACTCCCCATTTTGTCATGTCTAGCTCCCTAAAGCTTTCTGAGAAAGGGTACTTGGATTTTTTTTGAGACTTTCAAAGATGGAAATAGATGTATTCATTCCTCACAATTGATTGGTAAACTGGCTGCTTAAGCATTTCTAGAGTTGAATTATGTTTTCTGGTATCAGGAGTAACTATGAGCTATGAGAGATCTTTCTGTTTCATGATAAACAGACACAATATGATGGACTCTTGGAGAAATTGCTGGTCATAAGAGAAGTAGGCGAGGTCTCTGACGAGCCTCCCAAAGTACGCATAGCCAAAAAACCAAATCATATCTGAGCCCAGCATACTGGAGCTGTGGATTGGGGTGGCCAAGAACCTTGTCATGTGTGTGGTAATATCTTATAAGTATTTATTCCCAAATGGCTAAGAAATTAATCTAGCACCATTTGTTTTTCCATAGTTTGTGTCTTTATACTAAATGTTTTCTTTAGGCTAGAGCCATTACTGAGCTCTCTAGTTAGTTTCATGGATCTATCTGGTCAATTCTTGTAGCATCATGTATATTTTAACGTTTCTCTTCTCTTTATATATTTATTTTATTTATGGTGTGTCTTAAGAAGCAATCTCAAACTGTCAAAAGGCTCTAATTTTGTTCTTGGGCTACCTAGTGCTTTTGACAGCCTTGGAAGATGCAATGGAAAGCATGTCCATCAATACTAAAAATGCCATGAGTTGGGAGGAATACACAAAACCCAGGAGGGTAAAGTAGCAATCTAAAAAGATCCTGCTAATGATTTATTAAAGTCTCAAAAGATTATATATATATATATATATATGCACACACACATATAATTTTTTGTTTTTGTTTTTGAGACAGTCTCATTGGGATTACAGGGATTACAGGCACCCACAAATCGCCACACCCAGCTAATTTTTGTATTTTTAGTAGAGACGAGGTTATACCATGTTGGCCAGTCTGGTCTCGAACTCCTGACCTCAGGCAATCTGTCTTCGGCCTCCCAAAGTGCTGGTATTACAGGCATGAGCCACTGCACCC
>CAUYLG010005852.1:0-33694 GCA_963573385.1 Cacajao melanocephalus | reverse complement strand
GGCTGCAGTGCAATGGCGCGATCTCGGCTCACCGCAACCTCCGCCTCCTGGATTCAAGCAATTCTCCTGCCTCAGCCTCCCGAGTAGCTGGCACTACAGGCGCACGCCACCATGCCCAGCTAATTCGGGAGGGAGATTTAACGGTCTGTTTTAATTTTTCAGGGCATGAAAATGGGTCAAAAGTCAATCACTCCAGCGGAAGTCCCAAGGACCTCCTTTCATTGGCCTGGGGTCTTGGAGAAGGTGGAGGTTCCTCCTAGGTTAAAAGTCCCCTTCTTCCACACCCCTTTGGACTCCATGTTTGGGTCCCCTTCCAGGAACACTCCCTTCGTGGAAGCCGTCTTTCTCTCTCCTGGATTTCCCCTCTGGAGTCCCCTTCCACACTCTAGGTGGAAGCCTGTCTTCCCCTCCTAAACTCCATCCCTCTCTCATTTCCCTTCCACTCAGTGTGGAAGCTGTCTTTCCTCTCCTGGATTCCATCTTTCTAGATTCTCTCACTCAGTGTGACAGGAGTTTTCCTTCTCTGGTTTTCTCCCTCTGGGAACCCTTGTCACTCAGTGTGAGCGCAGCTTTTCTTTCTCTCATTCTGTGTGAGAGCTAGCTGTTTCTTTCTCTCTCCTCCTTTTTCCTCTCCCTACCTAAATAAATCACTATCTACAAACACTTTTGAGTCCGGCATCTACTGCGCAGTGCGCTGGGGTCTCCTCTCCCATTCTTGGGGAGTGATAGACCAAGAACCTGGAGAAACGTCCTCTCAGGGGAACTGAGGGCTCCTCTGATCCCCTGAACCCCAACATTAGATTACGTTTATTTGACTAGACAGTTATGCAAGGGACTAGGAAGAAAGACTCCTCTAAATCACAGTGAATAATGACGGACACCCTTGGACCCTAGAAAGTTAACACTTTGCCGACAACTCTTTCTAGGAATATATTCTAAGGGGCTGCATGAGGAGAGTCTGCCAGCAGGACACCATGTGGTGCCATCTTTTTAACTCTGCCCCCATCTCCGTGTGGCTGCCCAAGGCAGGGCACTCCGTCATTCTGCTGAGTCTCATGAGAAGTGAGTGTCCTGGGGAATACCCTGCAAAACTCATCACTCCTTGCTGGCAATGTTTAAATTCAAGTATTAAAAACTTGGCAAACGGGACACTTAGAATTTAAGTCTCAGCTACAACTCTGAACTCGGTGTACAAAAAAACTTGTCACAGATGTGTCGTACTCAAATAAAATATGTAGAGATGAATCTCTACCTTTAACGTATTATTTAATAGGCAAGAATTGCGGCAGGGCGTGGTGCTCAGGCCTGTAATCCCAGCCCTTTGGGAGGCTGAGGCAGGTGGATCACGAGGTCAGGAGTTGGAGCCCAGCCTGGCTAACATGGTGAAACCCCATCTCTACTAAAAATATAAAAAGTAACTGGGCGTGTTGGCAGACACCTGTAACCCAGATACTCGGGAGGCTGGGGCAGGAGAATCTCTTGAAACTGGAAGGCGGAGGTTGCAGTGAGCTGAGATCGCGCCACTGCACTCCAGCCCAGGCGAAAGAGGAAAACTCCATCTCAAAAAACAACAACAAAAAACAATAAAACAAGAATTGCAGTTCGGGGCATACACACAGACCAGGTGGTTATTGATATGTCCGAAGAATGAAGAGGAAGTTGTAGGTTTTATTAAGAGGAGAAATGTTATGTATTGTTTTTCCAGAAAGTTCATTGGCACTCCTCGAGTTTTGGGGAGCTGGCAAGCTCTGAATGGTGAGTGACAATGGTGGGTAAAATTCGTCTTTGAGTTGCAGCAGGTTTTTCAGAAGCCATTAGATAAAACTGGTTACAGCTTAGGACAGGCAGTTTCAGCAGCCAGGCTTGCAGAGAATCGCATTTGGGGAGCAGTGTTATGCGCCCCGCGTGCTTTTTTCCCTGGCTTCTCAACTCTGGTTTAGTAGTTGAATACAACAAGAAGGACCCAATTCAAATGATAGATTTCACAGTTGTGCCACCTTGGTTACGTATCTCTTTGTAATTTCTCCCTCATTTGTGACATGTAATAAAAAGAGAATGCCCATCACTGCTGAAGAACAAACACTTGGGGAATCAGTCAGAACATAGTGGGTATAAAACTCATTTGTTGGTTCTTAGTAGTGACTGACCAAGGGTTTCAGATAGTACATTCAATAGTTTTCTTCTTTTTTTCTTTTTTCTTTTTATTTTCTTTTGAAATTTTAATTTTTTCTTCCTTTTAGAGCCACGGCAAGAACATACTTTTTTTTTTTCAGGAAAAAAAAATTCAGAAAACCATTGACACACACAGAGTTCCAGGAAATGTTGCAAAATGGTTTTTAAAAGTGTTTCAAACTTTCCCCCACCAAAAGATCTGCTTTTCAAAAACTGTAAACCTTTGGCAACTCTAAAATTTGCCCAGCATGCCTTGCTTTTGGGTCTCTGGGTCTAATTTCTCCTTTTAATATGAGAACTTGATGATTTAGACATTAACAACTAAAAACAGATTTCATGCATCAGTAAACTATGACTCAAGACTGGAAATATCAGAAAAACACTTGCTTCTATTTAAGACTTAGATATTATTGGTCAATTCTACAAAATTATATTCAATATTTATACTCTGAGTTTTAACGTGTTTTTGTTGATTTTCCTTCCAGAGTTTTCAAAACCAAAAGGTTCTTTTCTTATCATTATCATCCTTCTTCTCCATGGATTTATTAACATTTTGATTTTTATTGCTTTGAATATTGGGGGGGAAAATTCTTCAGTCATCTTTCTCATTTTACTGGGTAATTTTGAGGTTTACCTAGACATGAATGCAGAAAAATGGGAAGCCTGTTCTGAACAAAATAGAGGATTGTCCTATTATTCTTCATAACAATAGTTTCATCTATTTTTAAGTCTACTTATAATTGAGCGAGTAACCCAAGCAATTCTAGATGAATGTAGGAGATATTCTCTTTAGCACATGAGCCAAACTTGATTATCAACAGGTACGGGTCAGTTAAAGCAGCATGGGAGGGAATGAAATTATACCTGGCCTTTGAAATGGGAGAGACGGTGAGAAGATATAACCCAGCAGCAAGTGTTAACAAAAGAGGAGAACCATGAGATGTGGCCATATCAGGTCTCAATCTGGACAATTAGTAGACAGCAGGTTTCAGCAGTTCACATAAAGTTTCTTGGGGAATTTACAGGCGGATAAAACATAGCAATGGAGAACCTTTGGAGGGTGCTGGTAATGCCCCGTTTTTAGGGATTCAAGCTGTCAGCATCAGAAAGATCAGTCAACACGGTGGCAGGGTCCCAGCCATTGCGGTGGAGCTCAGGTTAGACTTCTAGGCATTGGGAGGCGGACCAACTCGATAAGCAAGGTGCTGTCCTTGTGGTTACGAGAAAAGGAACTTGCACTAGAGGATCAAGCCCCATTTATCATGCAGTCTGAGCTTATAAGTGTAAAACCAGTGAGTGGCCCTAGAAATGGGGAGGGGGAGATGAAGAGATTTTAAGGTCAGTCTGCATCTGACAGGGTAAAGGTCCTCCCGTAAACCTGGGAATCTGTACCTCAAGACCTTCAGCCCTCTGTTGAGGCATCTAAGAAGGAGTTGTGGTTCTTAACCACTTCAAGTCGAATAAAATATGTTTTTAGCCAAACCAAAGAAGGGGAAAAAAATCTAGAGAAAGTTTGTTGGACCATGTTACGTGAGCTTGTGTTATATAATGATGTGGTTGCTCTTGTGTTTCAGGGCTGGCTTGAAGGCTGTGTGAGTCTACTCAGAAATGGCGCCAAGCACAATATCCCAGATAAAAATGGCCGCCTGCCACTGCATGCTGCCACCGCTGAGGCCGATGTGAGGTAAGTCACCAGGTTTACATGATGCTCAAGTTGGGAGTGACTCAACTTGCATGAGAAGGTCATCTAATCCATTCCTCTGTGGCTGATAAAAGAAAACCATTTTTTTTTAAGTTGCAGCAGATAGGACCACAACAGAATATCCTAGAATAATCTCAAACTCTGTCTCCTCCTACTTCGATAAAACTTTTTTCTCCTAATCTTTAAGAAGAAATGCCGTTTGTCAACAGCAGAATTCACATATTCATTCATTCCATTAATCAGTCCGTCAATTATGAATTCAACAACTATTTTTTGAGCACATGTTATGGACCAAGGGTTGTTCTAGTCCTTCGAAGTTCCACAGTAAATAAAACAGTCTCTGACGTCACAGGGCTTGCATTCTAGTCAAGGACTTCAGTGCACCAGTGAACAAATAAATAAGATCATTTCTAATAGTGACGAGGGCTATGAAGAAAATTAAATAGGGCAAAAGAGCAGTAACTGGGCAGAAAGGTTAATGTCTAAACCCAGGGTCATGCCAGGCTTTAGGAGCTGGGAGGAGGCCAAGGAGCTAGCAGCAGGGAGACCAGGGGCTTAGAAGGAAACCAGAAGTGTGTGCTCCTAGAAGCGCTGTGAAGAAAAATACTCAAGTAAATTGGATGATCAAGAAGGCCACCTTTTTGTAAGATAACTGAGCAAGAAAGGAAAAAATTTCGTCTGTACCAAGGATAGCTTTTCCATCCCTCTATGTCTACATGACCTTGGGCCCCATTCTTTGGAAAGCCCCTGGGAGCAGCTGCTAACAGCATTTCTACTATGGAATCAATAACATCAGGGACTTTTTCTGCTGTGCAGAACATGCCTCTGACAGGCATTGAGCATTTCCAAGCCTAGGTCATAGGTCAGCAACACAAAGAGTGTATTCATTTTTTTTTTTTCTTGAGATGAAGATTCGCTCTTGTTGCCCAGGCTGAAGTGCAATGGCATGATCTCGGCTTACGGCAATCTCTGCCTCCCGGGTTCAAGCAATTTACTTGTCTCAGCCTCCCAGGTAGCTGGGCCTACAGATGTGCACCACCACGTACAGCTAATTTTGTATTTTTAGTAGAGACAGGATTTCTCCATGGTGGCCAGGCTGGTCTCTAACTCCTGACCTTAGGTGATCCACCCGCCTTGGCCTCCCAAAATTCTAGGATTACAGGTGTGAGCCACCGCGCCCGGCCGGGAGTGTATTCTATATGCTTCACCCTCTCAACTCTGTGTCCAGAACTAAAACCTGAAGCTCTGTCCGGGTTGAGGAGCCCAAGGCCGTCATCTTCCAGGCTGAGGAATAACAAGATTTCTTTACTTCAATCTCTTTTACAGTAAAATAAAAGGGCTTGGGAAATTCCAGGACTATTCCCAAGGCTTGACTCTTATGATATTGGACTATGTCCAAAAATAACAGAAAACCAGGATTTACCCAAAGCCCAACAAAACAAGGATGTTTAGAGAAAAAACAGCAAATCCAGACAGTTAACAATCAATAGGCATCGTGAGGGGATGACTCCCTGTTGATGAATTAGGAAAAAAACAAAAGAATGACTTCTAGACAACCCACAAAAATATCTAGTCACAAAATCATACTGTTTTCCCAAGAGTGGTCTTTAGAAAACAAATTTAAAATGTACCTTTTCTGTTTCTTCTATCTTAATTTACTATATGTAATTGTTTTTACTTGCCTCACTCAGAGTGGTCATTTCAAAATCTAGTAACTGATTCTGGAAGATTAAAAAGAAAGCCCACTTAAGTTATGGTAATTGTAGCTGTTGTAACACATAAAATGCAAAGCTTCAGTATTTTAACACAATAAAAAATATTTCTGGCAGGGTGCTATGGCTCACGCCTGTAATCCCAACACTTTTGGAGGCTGAGGCAGGTGGATCACCTGAGGTCACAAGTTAGACACCAGCCTGGCCAGCATGGAGAAACCCCATCTGTACTAAAAACACAAAAATTAGCCAGATGTGGGTGGCAGGTACCTGTAATCCCAGCTGTTCGGGAGGCTGAGGCAGGAGAATTGCTTGAACCTATGAGATGAAGGTTGTAGTGAGCTGAGTTCACGGCACTGCACTCCAGGCTGGGTGACAAAGCAAGACTTTGTCTCCAAATATATATATATTTCTCAGACATGTAACCATCTAACGCAGGGGGAGGTAGTGGGTAGCTCCCTGCCACATGGTGATTCAGGGAGCCAAGCTTCTTCCATTTTGTAGCACCTTCATCTCCTAAGAGCACAGAATGTCCTTTCTTCATTCTGCAGATGGGGAAAGAGGAATACAGTAGTCCCTCTTCACCCTGGACAGGATAGGTTCCAAGACCCACATCGATGTCTGGAACCTCAGATAGTACCAAAGTCTATATATGCTATGTTTTTTCCTATACATACATACCTATAAAATTTAACATATAAATTAGGCATAGTGAGAGATTAACAATAATAATAAAATAAAACAATTATAACAATATGCTAGTATCACTACTCTTGCACTTTGGGGCCATTGCTAAGTAAAATAAGAGTAACCTGAACACAGTGCTGCGACACAGCGACAGCCGGTCTGTTAACTGAGATGGCTCCTAAGAGATGGGGAGTGTAGTTAGTGCCACATTTCATCCTTCTACTCAGAATGCCACACAATTTAAAACATGAATTGTTTATTTCTGGAATTTTTCACTGAATGTTTTTGAACCACAGTGAACTGTGGGTAACTGAAATCATGGAAAGTGAAACCGCAGATTAAGCAGGGACTACCCTATAGAGAAGCCACACTCAGTTCCTTAAAACCTCAGCCCGCCGTTGACACAATTCACTTCTGCTCATATTCCATTAATAAGGACTAGTCATTCGACCACATCTGTTTATAAGGTGCTCTCAGGAATATAGTTTCTAGCCAGGAATCCACTTCCCCATGGTGCCTCCAATCCAGGAAAAGGGAACATGGATTTTGGTGAAAACTTCACTGTCTCTGCTCTTAATCCATTGCACCTGAGGGGTAAACTAAGCCTTGTCAGTTAAAATTGCATTCACGGTCAACTGGGTCAGTTGATTAGGTTAATCCTCTGAAATCACTGCGATAATAAATTGAAAATCAACCTAAGTATACTTCCTCTTGCGGACTTGTATTTCTATTTCTTATGTCTACCAGTACTCCTCGAGTCTTGAGGATCTACATTAAGTTGCTGTAACTAGGAGAGCAGAGAGTCGCGGCTTCCCCTCTCTTGAAACTGTACCTAACGGCCCAGCCACCACCCTTGGATGAGTCAAAATAAGAAAAATAAACATCCTTTTGTGTGCAGGTGACATAGTTAGTTATATTGTCCTAAAAAGCCCTTAACTGATTCTGAAAGACAAAATTCTGTTTTAGTTATGGCGACGCTAGATGCTGCAACTAATAATCCCCAAAGGTCAAGATGGACTATTCTGAAACCAGAATTGTTATTTCTAGTAAATGCTCTTCAAAGATTAATTGGGTTAAATCCTAACAACCCATACAGCAAATCAAATACAGTCACACACTGCATAATGACATTTCAGTTAATGGCAGACCACATTTGTGATGATGGTCCCATAAGATGATTATATCATATTTTTCCTGTACCTTTTCTATGTTTCGATATGTAAATACTTACCACTGTGTTACAATTGCCTGCAGTGTTTAGTACAGTCACACGCTATGCAGGTTTGTAGCCTAGAAGCAACAGGCTATACCATATAGCATAGGTGTGGAGTCCGCTCTCCCATCTAGGTTTGTGTAAGTACCCTCTGTGATGTTCACACAACAATGAAATCGCCTAACGACACATTTCTCAGAAAGTATTCCCATCACTGAAAGATGTGTGACTATAGTTTGGTTACCTACAGAATACTTGGAAACTAGCTTGCCCTCAAGTTTTATCCCTAAAGCTAGTTTTATCCCTGTAGAATTACATTGATAAAATTGCATATTTTATAGTTGTTCGAGAAATTGTAGGTCCATGGCAGAGTTTGATACATCTGCATTAAATGTTTAAAGTAGAAACCAAACAACCCGTGCTGTGCTGTAGGGAAACTGGGCTTCAGTCATTCATCCATTTGTGTCAGCATGAACTCAGAACTGCTTTTTGAAGGAAAAAAAAAAGCCTGGCCTGGCTCGTGGGTACTTCCTAATCCTACAACCAGACTGGGGAAGGCAGCAATCTTCTATTAGGCCACACGAGGTTGTTCTCAATTTTCTTAAGTAGGCATAACCTTAGGCCAGCTTGGCTGACCACTAAAACATATTTGCATTCAACTTACAACGATGATGATAACATTTGTTATTTACCATGCTCATCTAATCCTTATCACACCTCTGTAGGTAATATTTCTATCCCTATTTTACAGATGGAAAATGGAGGCACAGAAAAAGTAATGAATTCCCCACTGCATATGAGAAGGTAATCTGCCCAGTGGGTCTGCTGTGCTCCTGAGGCCCACTATTGTGGACCTTGTTGAATTTATTTTAATGGCCCTATTTCGACATTAAGCCCTTGGTGTCCGTTGAGAAGCCTTATAAGAAATAGTCTTACAAAACTTACTGGCTCATTGTTCATTAGAGCCTCCAAAAAATCCTATATGAGAAACCACAAGAAGTATTTCTACTAAAGAAGGAATTGCTGTGCTGCTTCTCATAAATTACTTTTTGTTTTTACTATACAGACACTGTGACCTCAGATCATGTTTCTTTCTTTATGTGCTTAGAATATTCAAAACTCAATTTGTGTCCCACCTCTGGCATACATGTAGGACTATAGATCTTGTTTTCTTTTTTTTTTTTCCTGCCCTTGTTTTCTCTTTGTCTTGTTTCTTCACTCATTATCTTATTTTACTATATTTATTTGAAAACAATCTAAAATCCCTGAAGGGACCAGGCACAGTGGCTCATACCTGTAATCCCGGTGCTTTGGGAGACCAAGGCAGGAGGATAGCTTGAGGCCAGGAATTCAAGACCAGCTCAGGCAACATAATGAGGCCTCATTTCTAAAAATGATGTTTTATTTTTTTAATTAGCCAGGCAAGGTGGTGTGTGCCTGTAGTCCTAACTATTCACGAGGCTGAGACTAGAAGATTGCTTGAGCCCAGGAGTTTGAGGCTGCAGTGAGCTATGATCGCACCACTGTAATCCAACCTGGGCGACAGCACAAGACCCTGTCTCTTTAAAAAAAAAAAAAAAAGAAAGCAAGAAAAAAGAAATCCCTGAAGGGTGGCCAGGAGTGCCAGCTCATGAGTCAGACTGACTTGAGTTTAAATCTGGCTCCAGCTCTTATTCTCTTGGGCAAGTTAACATGCCAAGGGGCAGCTTCCCCTTGAAGCAAGTACTATTAAATATATTATTTCTACTTACTTCACAGGGAAGTAGGCAGAAGTAAACGAGAAAATGTATGGAAAGCACTGAACTCTGCACCTAGGACACTGTCCGTGTTCAGAAAGTGTTGGTGATGAGATGGGGTGACGATATTAATGATAATGCTGATGGTCACCAATGATGGTGATGGAAGGTAGAAAGAAACACGGTAGTACACCATAAGAAGCTAAAGAATGAAACACTGCTACTGCCACCCCACCAGCGCTCATCCTGGCCTTCTTCACCTCAGCACACACTCAGGTCCACAAAAATGTGTGCACAGACACAGGTCCCTGTGCATGCAGTCTTGGATCCTACTGCAGGCACACACATTTACTGCAAAGGTTGCTGGGGTAGGTTGTATGTGTGTATCTACGCACACCTTTGTAAGTCGGTGTATGTCTGCATTTCGCCTAATCATATGCAGTATGTACAGGCCACATGGTGCCCTTGTGCTCAGGTTTTTTATACTGGTTTAAAATCTGCTGACACTTAGATTTCCAAACAGCAAGCCCCTTCTACTTGGTGCTCGCTGGAGGTTATTCAGAGGGAAGCTTCAAACTGAAGCTACTTAGAAACAAGCCGAGGGACGCTTGAATTAGTCCTTTGCCTCCAGAGGGATTTTGGTGCTCGGATGGAAACAACTCCTGAGCAAACCCATCAGTTTGAATCTGCATCCTTAGCTAAACACCCGCTCAGTGGGGAAGGAGGCCGATGCAGGGATAAGTGATTTATAATTATGAACATGAAGGCACATTGGGTTTACAAAAGCAAAGAAGCACAGGTTTCCTCTCACAATTCCCCTTCCTACTTTGAACCCTGTGCTTCTCAGCAGGTTCAGGTTTCCTCCCTTTTGGCTCCCCACAGCTTTTCTTGCTTCCTTGGCTGGGACATTCAGAGGGCGCCGATGTGAAAGAGGGGGCATGATCATTAAAAGAAAGCTGCAAAGAGAACAGAGTTGTGTTTGTACAACGCTGCACATGCTAGTGTTGGAAGGCAAGCAGCAGTTTTCTCTGAAAGCAGCCACGGGGCTCTCTGAAGGTCTTTTTCATGGTCTCCATGGCTACTGGCAGACTTCTTTTCCCTCCCTGTCAAAGTGCCAGCCACTCTGCTTCTTTTTATCACTCTTGACTGCAGCCCAAGGAAGGAAGAAAATCATTTTCTTGGGGTCCTGTTCTCTAGTTACCAGGTGGTGTGTTCTGACCTGTGGTGGATGTCTCACTGCAGCACGCTCTTATGCAGGCAGCTCCAGGGACAGGAAGGGGAGATGGCTGGTTGGGGGACCATTTATTCCCACCTGTCACTGGGCTGGCCAGCTCCAGGGCTGGGAGCAGCCGGAGGAGCCAGCCAAACAGGAAAGCTCACAGGGATGAGCTGTTCCCGGGATGTTTCTAGCTGATGCTTCTCTGAGACCCACCATTCACTTAATGGTGATAAGCAGAGACCCAGAAAATAGAAGGTAGGAGCTTTTAAAAAAATTAATCATTATATAGAACTTTTTTTTTTTTTGAGATGGACTTTTGCTTTGTTGCCCAGGCTAGAGTGCAGTGGCACCATCTCAGCTCACTACAACCTCCGCCTGCCAGATGGAAGTGCTTCTCCAGCCTCAGCCTCCCTAGTAACTGGGATTACAGGTGCCCACCATCATGCCTGGCTCATTTTTCTATTTTTGTTAGAGATGGGATTTCACCATGTTAGCCAGGCTGGTCTTGAACTCCTGACTATAGGTGATCTGTCCACCTTGGCCTCCCAAAGTGCTGGGGTTCCAGGCATGAGTCACCACACCTAGCCATAGAGAACTTTATTATGGCATCTAAGGGATATTCCAAGTGCTTTGTGTGCCTGGACTCAAAGTCACAACAGATTTTGAGGAAGTAGGTATTATTCTCTGCATTTTATGGATAAGAAAAGGTAGGCGCTGGGAGCTTGCCCAAGGTCACTGGCTGGTTGGTATGGAGCAGGGATTCTAACAGTGGGAGTCTGGCCCCAGCCTTAGTACCCTCATGACTCACACACTGCCTGTCTGGGACTGCTGTCCTGGCACCTGAAATGAGGTCGGTCTTATATTGCTGCCTTGGAGATCTGAGGACAGGTGGCAGTCTGAACTGGTGCTGACGGAGGTGTGGAAGGACTACTCCTAGGCCACGGTGACAAAAATGAGAGCTCAGGGGAAGCACAACAAAGGGCTGCAAGTCATCTAGATGCTGGATAAGTATCTCACAGGTGACCTCCATACCACAGAACAGCAAGGAAGCTCCAGGCTGGCAATGGGACATCTGGTTTCTGGTTCAGACTGGATCACCGAGGCACTGCATGGTGGTCTTGGCAAGCCAGGAAGGGCCTCAGGTTCTTCGTTCTCACAACATATGAGAAAGAGCCAGAGCCAGGCAAGAATGCAGGAGAGGGCCTCAATCTGTCCATTTGTGTCCAGCTTTGAAGATCAGTGGGTCTCAGAGACTTCACAATCAAATGGAGTTGGCCACATAGATCAGCACGTATCAGTCAGAGCCATGACAGAGAAGACATGGGAATTAAATGGTGGCAACTGGAGAACGTCTAGGGAAAGACTATTTAAACTTGGTCAACAAGGCTGGATGTGGTGACTCACGCCTGTAATCCCAGCACTTTGGGAGGCTGAGGATCGTTTGATTCCAGGAGTTTGAGACCCGCCTGGGCAACATGGTGAAACCCTGTCTCTACTAAAAACACAAAAAAATTAGTCAGATGTGTTGGTGCACACCTATAGTCCCAACTACTCTGAAGGCTGAGGCAGGAGGATGGATCGCTTCTGCCTAGAAAGTCCAGGTTGCAGTGAACTGTGATTCTGCCACTGCACTCCAGCCTGGGTGACACAGTGAGACCCTGTCTCAAAAAAAAAAAAAAAAACTGACCAAAAAGAGATGATGGATGATGCTATAACCACCCCCCACCCCACCCTCATTTTCCCCAAAAGAGTAGAAAAATGTTATCACTCTCTACCTAAAGGGGCAAGAAAGGAGCTGTTACCGGAACCTTCTGAGAGCTGCGGTGGTAGCTTAGATGTAGGAGAGGGGCCACCTGGCAGGAGCTGAGGCCTTTGGTAGAGAAATACAATTGTTGCCAGAAGGGGAGCTGGCTTCCCTCCCTCCTCTTGCCAGTTCCCTGACCAGCCAAACCCGATAGGAAGCCAAGGGCAAGGGAGCCTGGTTGATGCCGTCCTTAGAGGTCAGTCTCAGAGCAGGGCAGTGCAGAGAAGAAAATGGCTTTGAAAGGCAAATAGAGAAATATCTAGGCACAGGCTTCATCCCACAACCTTGGGAGGTCACCCAGGATGTGACAAGAGGTCTTGTTCTTACTACCCCCATTCTAATCTGGTCAGAGCCCCAGAAGATCCTGTCTGGCCACAGATAATCTCTGTCTGCTCAGGGCTAAGTGAGGATAACCGCACTGGACCACAGTTGACCTCCTGCCTTGCCCTCCCCTCCTTCCCCAGCCCCTCAGACCGAATGGGCCCTAGAGAGTAAACAATGGCCAATAATGAGACAGAGAAGACAGAAAGGAGAGGCACAGTCACCAGTTAAACCCTGCCCCCACTCACAAAGCGGCCACAGAAAAACATATCCAGTGGTGAAATAACTGCAAAGATAAAAATTGTGTGACCCAAAATGCAATTATTTTTATATGTCTTCCTACCAGACAGAGGCTACATCTAAAAGTCAGAGACCATAAAAGAGGTGTCCCTTGTCCCTTTAGAGTCTGTGACCAAGGGTCTTTCTGCCTGTTGGATCACTCGATCCTTAACACCATCATGCTGATATACATGAGGATACAGAAACTCAGATCGTGCAGTAGTGAGGTCAGAATTAAATCTCAGCATTATCCCGGCTCCCCAAAAGACTGTAATAAAACCAGATTGAAACCACAGGCTTCTTGGTTATTTCACCTCCACCGCAAATAACCAGAAGTCCATCCCTATGTGAGCTCTTTGTGTGTTACATTTACTACCAAGGCAATACGATTAATGGATCTTTCTTTTTTTCTATTGTAAGGAACAATTTAATATTTAGGGCTTTAGATGGCTTCCAAACTGAGAGACGATGAAGATTTGATTGGAGAAGAGACCAAACAATTTCATTTTACAAATAATTCTTTCAAAAGCAATTTCTGAATTTCCTCCACTGACTGCCCATACACTATTCTTTATCATCTTGATGAGTATCCATTGATTAATTCCTTCAGCACCTTTCTTAATTGTTTCTAAACCTGGCTGTTTACCAGAATTTCCTGAATAGCTTTTTTAAACTGTATAAGCTGGGCTTCTCTACAGACCTACTGAGTTAGAAACCCTGAATACAGAGTACAGGTATTTGTAGTTTGAAAAAAAAATCTCTCCAGGCAATTCTGAAATGGAGCAGGGTTCTCAAGTGCTCTAGAAATAACAGCATGTTCCAAACGTGCTCTCTATGTTATATTCATATTAACTCATCTGATCCTCACTCTGAGCTGTGTGATAGGTAGTTTTTATCACCCCATCACACAGATGAGGAAGTTTAGGCAGGGAGAAGGTGAGACACTTGCCTGAGGTCACAGAGCTCATCAATGGCAGGGCTGGGATGTGAACCCAAGCCGTCTGCTGCAGAGCCCAGGTCCTCTCACTATGCTCAGCTGTCCCCTCTCCTAGATGGAGCATTGACCTTAGTCAACTGAGCAGGGGATCCACGTCAGGTAAGAGCTTGAATTTGAGAATCAATGATAGCTGTTTTACACTGATTACTGTCATCTTGTGCTTGGACATGTGTGTATTTTACAAAGAATGAGCAAACTTGCAAGTGCTGACAACCTCTGTGCATTGAAAAGGCATGATATGCACCTAGGAGCGAAGCAGTCTGAAAGCACTCTAAGTTTTTGCAAAGTGAATAAAGAATAAGCGCTAGGGCTGGGCACAGTGGCTAATGCTTGTAATCCCAGCACTTCCGGAGGTCTAGGTGGGCAGATCACGAGGTCGGGAGTTCAAAATCATCCTGGCCAATATGGTAAAACCCCATCTCTACTAAAAATACAGAAAAAATCTAGCCGGGCATGGTGGCACACACCTGTAGTTCCAGCTACTCGGCAGGCTGAGGCAGGAGAATCGCTTGAACCCAGGAGGCGGAGGTTGCAGTGAGCCGAGATTGTGTCACTGCCCTCCAGCCTGGGCCATAGAGGGAGACTCCGTCTCAAAAAAAAAAAAAAAAAAAAGAATAAATGCAAGATGAATTTGGTTCTTAAAGTACATGCCTAGGTGACATAGGCCTGGTGAACACGATGATCCTGAAGCCTTTCCAACCCCTATACCCCTCAGGAGTGCCGAGATGGAGAGAGGGTGGGAGAGGCAGACAGCGGTCCTCCTCACAGGTGTCTTCTAACCATCACATTCCTGCTTTTCTGTTTCCAGGGAAACGGAAAGCGCCCTCATCTTCATTTGGAGCCTTTCAACTGATGCTTTATCTAATGTCATGTCTTTATACTGATTCCAAGAGCACCGTGACTGCTACTCTTTTGAGCCATTTCTCCTATTTTTCCTTACAGGCTCCTCACGGTCCTGTTGCAACAGTCGAACCTCAGCGAGATTAATCACCAGGACAATGAGGTGAGCCACCCTCTCAAACAATAAGTGGTCATTTTGCACGTGAGGGTGAAAGGAAGGGCGTTTCTGCACCATTGTGCTTCCTCTCAAAAGGTACGGGGAGACATAAAGCTGGTTTTGTGTTCCTACCCTGAATAGGAGAGCTGTTTTCACTATTACTCCTTTGCAGAAACTTAGCCCTGCCATGGGTGTGCACAGCTTCTGATAGGGAAGGACTTTATTGCATTAAGCACTTCAGCATTTACCATACGACTGAAATTTTGTAATTTCCCTCTGGACATTGAGAAATAAATACTGCTCTCTCCTGTATTCTCAAGTCCCAGAAACTTAGATGGCAAGCTGTGGCTCAAGACATGCTCTCTCTAGGGAAAGATAGCAGAGAGCTGGGCGTGGTGACGCGTGCCAGTGGTCCCAGCTACTCAGGGCTGAGTTGGGAGGATCGCTTAAGCCCAGAAGTTTTGAGAGTCCAGCCTGAGCAACATAGTGAGACCCCCCCCATCTCTAAAGACAAAAGAGAAAGAAAAAGGAAAACAATGACAAGACTGGACACAGAGGCTCATGCCTGTAATTCCAGCACTCTGGGAGGCCAAAGTGGGAGGCTCACTTGAACTCAGGAATTTGAGACCAGCCTGGGCAGCATAGCAAGACCCCATCTCTACAAAAAGTTAAAAAATTAGCTGGGTGTAGTGGCACATGCCTATAGTCCCAGCTATTCTGGAGGCTGAGAAAGGAGGATCACTTGAGCCCAGAAGTTCAAGGTTGCAGTGAGATATGATCACATCACTGCACTCTAGCCTGGGGGACAGAGAAACAACCTGTCCCCCCCCAAAAAAAGAAAAGAAAAAGATGACAGAGAAATAATATTAATAATTCCAGGTTACCTGCTCCAGATACCACATTATTAATCCCAATGATCATAACTGCTGTTTAAGTCATGTTGCAAATAGAAGGCTTCCAAAAAGGTTGTTCAACATTCAATAAAGTTCTTGAGGGAGGGTGGCTCAGACACTAAGCAGAGCTGCCCCGTAGTAGCTCAGGGTCTTGTTAGATCTGCTTAACTCTTAAAATGCAGTACTAATTTTCCTTAGCCACGCTGATTTCCTTAACAAGCTTCTTAAAATCAATTTAAATACCTAGTTTTTAATGGAATTTTAAAATAAATATGTGCTTGGTTTGTTGCATTTTGCTAAGTCTGATAACATTAAAAATACACATACACAAAGATGCTGATTACATTATTTTCAAGGAAGCCAGGTGACCACAGGCAAGGAGGCAGGGGGTAGGACTCCTAATCACTTTCTCCTAGGTGGACACCCCCCCACATCTGTCTTTTTTTTTTTTTTTTTTTTTTGACAGAGTCTCACTCTGTCACCCAGGCTGGAGTACAGTGGTGCAATCTCAGCTCACTGCAGCCTCCACCTCCCAGGTTCAAGAAATTCTCCTACCTCAGCCTCCCAAGTAGCTGGAACTACAGGCACGCACCACGATCCTCGGCTAATTTTTGTATTTTCAGTAGAGTCAGGGTTTCACCATGTTGAGCAGGCTGGTCTCGAACTTGTGGACTCAGGTGATCTGCCTACCCTGGCCTCCCAAAGTGCTGGGATTACAGGTGTGAGTTACTGCACCCAGTGCCCCATCTGTCTTGAGGCTTCTGATTAAATACCTCCTTCTGACTGGCATTAATGACCACATCAAAAAGCCCCTGCTGCTTTCACTCCCCATATCTTAAGTGGTTTAAAGCAAAACCTCAGAGGAAAGAGGATTGCACCGTTAGAAACTTCTGCTTTAAAAATGAGAACCAGAGATGAGGTAGCACACTCTGGTCACTCTGCCCATGCTGTGGAAGCAGGGAGCTGGAGTGGTGGAGTCCATGTCACCAGATCGTGAACCTCTAGATTTCAGGGCAAGTTGCCAACTACTTCCTCTACCTCCAACCTCTGCTGTAACCCCTAAACTGGGTCTTATTTAGAAAGATGACAATTTTGGTCGTTTATACCCTAAAGCTAAATTCCACTTACAAACCTCCAACTCAAGCACCTCTCAGCAGATCTAGCATCCCCCATCAAAGGCACAGTTCCCTATTTTTCTCCACCCCCGGAGGCACCTGGCGGTGGAGACAAAGTGGACACAGATCTTTTTAAGAATGGTAATTGTAACACCTTGCATAGAATATGTGGAAAATATTGGAAAAGTCCCTGGTTTCTCCTCATGCAAAGGGACTTCTGCAAACAGATTCCTCCTGCTATTACACCAGCATATAGACCCGTTGGGTTTTAAGCTCAGAAAGCAGACCCAGCAGAGCAAGGGCCTCAAAAGGGCACTTCCTACCCATGGCCACAGCTTCCTTTTTGGTCCATTCACAGCCTGTCTGGAATCCATCTGAAACCAACTGCTAATGCTGGCCTGTGTTTTCCATACTATACATAAATATATATATATATATACACACACACGCACACACACACACACACACACGGACTCTGCCACTCAAGCTCCTGCTTCCACACCCACTGGCAGAGTGACCAGAGTGTGCTACGTTATCTCTGGTTCTCATTTTTAAAGCAGAAGTTTCTAACAATGCAATCATCTTTCCTCTGCGGTTTTGCTTTAAATCACTGAAGATGTGGGGAGAGAAACCAGCGGTATAAATGTATCTGTATATGGATATATGTGTGTGTGTGTGTGTGTGTGTGTATTATGTATCCATATATGTATGTGTATGTATATGTATCTGTATGTGTATATATATGGTTTTGTTTTTGGTTTTGTTTTGAGGCTTGGTCACACTCTGTGGCCCCAACTAGAATGCAGTGATATGGTGCGATGTCAGCTCACTGGAACCTTTGCATCCCGGGCTCAGGTGATCCTCCCACCTAGCCTCCTGAATAACTGGGACTACAGGCACACACCAACATGCCAGGCTAATTTTTCTATTTTTAGTAGAGATAGGGTTTCTCCACGTTGCCCAGGTTGTACTTGCTCCTGAACTCAAGCAATTTGCCCGCCTTGAATTCCCAAAGTGCTGGAATTACAGGCATGAGCCACTGCACCCTGCCTATATATTTTAAATATATAGCAATACATATATTTTAAAATATATTTGTATATACAGTATTCTTAAGTAAGAATTATATGAGGCATTCATATAATTTTGTTTTTGACTGAGCTCTTGTACTAGGTCAACAGACCAGACCAAATAGCAAAATGGACTCTCTCATAATTCAGTTTCAACTCATCAAACTGAAACTGAGTTGTTATCTGACCTGAGAAATCAGGAGAGAGGTAATAGCCAAATTTCCCAAACAGGCCAGTTTTACTTAGCATAATAATAAAATTTCTTCTGCCTTTAATCCTTACAACAAAAAGTAACTTAAAGTAACCAGATGTTAAGCAATCAGTTTTTTCCCTATTGTTCTGTTTCCCTGTTCCCATCTTTCAAGGAAAGTAACTTTGAAATAACCAATCTGCTTTTTGTTCTTTGCTTCTGCTTTTTTCAGCCCTTCTCTGTCTACAAAACCAACCTCCCCTGCTGTGCTCATTGGAAAACTTTTTTTTTTTTTTTTTTACTATCTTACTCTGTCGCTCAGGCTGGAGTGCAGTGACTCTATCACAGCCCACTGCAGCCTCTGCCCCTTGGGCTAAAGTCGATCTTCCTGCCTCAGCCTCCAGAGTAGATGGGACCACAGGTAGCCTGCACCACAGGCATGACAACCATGGCCAGCTCACTTTTTGTTTTTGGTAGAGACAGGGGTCTTCCTGTGTTGCAGAGGATTGTCTAGAACTCCTGAGTTCAAATGATCCTCCCATCTCAGCCTCCCAAAGTGCTGGGATTACAGGCATGAACCACCATGCCCAGCCAGAACATTTATTCTATTTTTTTTTCTTTTTTTTTTTTTGAGACAGAGTCTCTCTCTGTTGCCAGGCGCCAAGCTGGAGTACAGTGGCGCAATCTCGGCTCACTGCAACCTCCGCCTCCCGGGTTCAAGCAATTCTCCTGCCTCAGCCTCCCAAGTAGCTGGGACTATAGGCGCACACCACCAAGCCCAGCTAATTTTTGTATTTTTTAGTAGAGACAAAGTTTCACCATGTTGGCCAGGTTGGTCTCGAACTCCTGACCTCAGGTGATCCACCCACCTCAGCCTCCCAAAGTGCTGGGATTACAGGTGTGAGCCACCGCGCCCAGCCATTTATTCGATTTTATGGAAAGAAGCCCATTTCAAGAATTGCAAATGAAGTCAATTAAGATCTTAATGGCTGGGCTCCGAGGCTCATGCCTGTAAAAACAACTTTAAAACTAAATCTTTTGCTGTAATTGTTTTTGACAATTATTTATTTCATTTAGTTATTGCTCATTGCTAGTGAAAGCCAATCACAATCACTTTGGGAGGCCAAGGCGAGTGAACCCCTTGAGACCAGGAGTTCAAGACCAGACTGGCCAACATGGCCAAACCCTGTCTCTACTAAAAATATGAAAATTAGCCAGGCATAGTGGCTCATGCCTGTAGCCCCAGCTACTCCAGAGGCTGAGGCAGGCAGTGGAATTGCTTGAACTGGGGAGGTGGAGGTTACAGTGAGCTGAGATGGTGTGATTGCACTCCAGCCTAGCCAACAGGGCAAGACTCTGTCTCAAAAAAAAAAGAAAGAAAGAAAGAAAAAAGAAAAAACTTTAAAACTAAATCTTCTGCTGTAATTCTGCTTTTGACAATTATTTATTTAGTTATTGGTCATTGCTAGTGAGAGCCAATCACAACAAATTTATAACGGTAAAAACTCTTGCCATTGAGAAATAAATACAATTCTGAAATGGAAAGAACACACCCCAGACTTTTGTATTCATTACTTTGGTGGAGTTCCTGTATTTGACTGCTCAATGTTTTAAACAAGTAATCTCTCTCCTGTCTTTCTTTTTTTTTTTTTTTTTTTGTGTGTGTGTGTATGTGTGTGTGTTAGACGGCGTCTCACTCTGTCCTCCAGGCTGGAGTGCAGTGACACGATCTTGGCTCACTGCAACCTCCACCTCCCTGGTCCAAGTGATTCTCCTGCCTCAGCCTCCCGAGTCACTGGGACTACAGGCACCCACCACCATGCCCAGCTAATTTTTTGTATTTTTACTAGAGACGGGGTTTCACCGTGTTGGCCAGGATGGTCTCGATCTCCTGACCTCATCATCTGCCTGCCTTGGCCTCCCAAAGTGCTGGGATTACACGTGTGAGCCACCGCGACCAGCCTCTCCTGTGTTTTTTCAATGAGCTCCAAGCATGATGTAGCCTCTATTGTATCATGGATAGGGGGAAGTAACAGTTAAATTAATTTTTTTAAAAAAAGGTATCACTCTATATGTTCTGCAACTTAGTTTTTTTCAAGTCAAGCATTTGTCTTAGAATTTTTGATACACACACACACATATATATATGGCTTCAGAGTGTTACATAATATTAAAATGCTTCCGTTAACTTTGCCATTCCCCGGTGAATGGATATTTAGGTCATCTCAGTTTTTTCCCATCATAAACACCAACCTGAAGAGTGTTTCTTGTACAAGCCTCTTTGCATACTCTATACAAGCATTTCTCCTAAAAATAAGAATTGCTGGGTAGTAAAGAGTGTATGTTGTTATTTTTGATCCACACTGCCTAATTATTCCCCCAAAATAGCTGGGTGTTGTTGTTGTTGTTGTTGTTGTTGTTAGTGGTCTTTTCCCAGTTGTTGCTGGGTTTTCTTGTTATTTGCATTTTCCCGATTAATGAGATGAGCATCATTTCATAGATATAACAGTTTTTATTGTATCTTCTTTTGTGACTTGCCTGTTTACATTCCTTGTCCACTGATCCATTGGGCTTCCATTTTCTTATTGATTTATAGGAGTTTGTTTTATATTCTGAATATGAATCCTTTGCTGTTGGGTTGTAAGTACTTTTTCATAGGCTGTTGGTTATTTTAGAACAGTTCATAGTATCTTTTCTTACTTAGAAATGTAAAATTCTGATATAATTAAAATGATCATTCTTGTCTATTTCTGCTTTTTTTTTTT
Source organism: Cacajao melanocephalus (assembly GCA_963573385.1). NCBI lineage: Eukaryota > Metazoa > Chordata > Mammalia > Primates > Pitheciidae > Cacajao > Cacajao melanocephalus. The sequence goes on along the minus strand of CAUYLG010005852.1, from coordinate 12,822 downwards.
TTGATGTCTTTTTAAAGAAGGCCTTCTCTACTCCCAAGAATTGGATTACATTATGCTAAATTATCTTTTTGTTTGTTACAAGATTTTTTTAAATACGTGGTTTCACTTTTGAACTCTTTGCTCTGTTTCAATGATCTGTTTATTTTTCCTGTTTCATTAAACCACACTGCTTCATTATAAAGTGACTTATTTAAAAGCTGTCCACACTGTGGTTAACACTGCAAAAAGCGAGATAGGTCAGATTGTCCTTTGTGCTTTTGTTCTTCAAAACAGGACCTCAGGTGAATCATTGACATAGAAAGAGGCTTGTCTATTGCAGCTGCCTGGAGTTAAATGGAAACTAACCTCTCTTGCTCTCATTTTAGCCTTGACAGGAAGAGTGTTTTGTCAAGAAGGGCTCTGAGCCATTGACATCTGGGTTAGAACTTGGAATGCAGTTATCCAGAGAAGCACTGTTATGCTCAGATTTAGGATATATATATATATTGTTTAGGATATATTAAATGCATATTCTTACGTAAGTAGATTTTTGTGAGCAGTTTGACAATCCAAACTTCAATTGTAGAAGCACTCTGACAAAAAAACATTTAAGGTGCAAAAACAAATGTGAGCTTTTGGACATAATTTTCAATACCACTTCTACTTACCATATTCTTGAGATATAACCAAAGGCAGAAAAAAGAATCCCTGACTCTGGAAATTTATAATTTTACAGTTAGCAAAAGGTAAAATAATAAAGCAAAAGTTTTTAATGCACCAGAAGTTTTAGCCTAAGACTGAACATCTAAAAAAAAAAAAACGGAGTATGGTCAAGAGCCCCGACCTCCCTCTCCCACTCTTCCCCTAACCCTATAAATTTCGAGAGGCAGACCATGTCTTTTTCATCTTTGTTCCTCTAGAATCTAGCTCGGTAACTTGCACATAGTGAGGCACAAAAGTTTTATATATATATAAATATACACACATATATAGATTTTGTTGTTGTTGAGATGCGGTCTAACTCTGTCACCCAGGCTGGAATGCAGTGGCATGGTCTTGGCTTACTGCAACCTCCGCCTCCCAGGTTTAAGTGATTCTCCTGCCTCAGCATCCTGAGTGGCTGGGATTGTAGGTGCCTGCCACCATGCCCAGTTAATTTTTGTATTTTTTTGTGAAGATGGGGTTTTACCAGGTTGGCTAGGTTGGTCCCGAACTCCTGTCCTCAAGTGATCCACCTGCCTCAGCCTCCCAAAGTGCTGAGATTACAGGCATAAGCCGTGGAGCCCGACCTAGGTATATGCTGTATCTAGATATACTATATGTCTAGAAAGAAAGAAAGAATTAAATTCAAGAAAAAGTCATGTTATTTTATTTTATGGCCCTTACCCATATTTATGACATGGACATATTTTCATGCGTTTGTGAAACCTATGGATAACTTCTCAGAAAAATACTAGAAATTAGGCTGGGTGCCATGGCTCACACCTGCAATCCCAGCACTTTGGGAGGCTGAGGCAGGAGGATTGCTTGAGCTCAGGAGTTCGAGATCAGCCTGGGCAACATGGCAAAACCCCATCTCTATTTAAACTTTTTTTAAAAAGGAAAAAAATATTTAAAAAGAAAAATATCTGAAATTACAGAAAATAAAATATATAGGATCACAAAAGAAATCAATATATTAAAATACAGTTTTCAAAACATTCTATTTTATTTATTTATTTATTTATTTATTTTATTTACTTATTGAGACAGAGTCTCTCTTTGTCGCCTAGGCCAGAGTGCAATGGTGCGATCTCAGCTCACTGCAACCTCCACCTCCTGGATGGGTAGAGTGATTCTCCTGCCTCAGCCTTCCAAATATCTGGGATGACAGGCACCCGCCACCACGCCTGACTAATTTTTGTATTTTTAGTAGAGACGGAGTTTCACCATGTTGGCCAGGCTGGTCTCAAACTCCCGACCTCAAACGATCCACCCACCTCATTCTCCCTAAGTGCGGGAATTACAGGCATGAGCCACTGTGCCTAGCATATTTATTTATTTATTTATTTATTTATTTATTTATTTATTTAGACAGGGTCTCTGTGAGGCTGGAGTACAGTGGTGCAATCTGAGTTCACTGCAACCTCTGCCTCCCAGGCTCATGCCACCATACCTGACTAATTTTTTTTTTTTTTTTTTTTGAGGCAGAGTTTCACCATGTTGCCCAAGCTGGAAAACGTTTTAAAGAAAATATTTATAATAATAATATATAAGATGTTTTAATTAATGCATTAAATAAGATGTGATGGTAGGACCACAAGCTACTACCGTTGAAGTAGTGAGACAGTGAGACATGTAAATATTCTGAGATATCTGCAATAACTAATGTAATAGGACGGCATCTGTAATTTATAGTGGTGGCAAAGTCACAGGTACTGTTGATACTACTGCAGGTTGTTGCCTATATTCATAAATGAAAAAGATGTTAAATTTCAATTAGAAGTTAGTGAAAATAAAGATGTAATTATTTCTCTGATGAAGCTCACATATCCTTATTTCTGTCCATGGATAGGGAGGTCTTGCTCTAGTGGCAATCTCAAAAAAAAGATTTTCCAAAAGTATTTTGAACAATGAGTAGAATAATTGTAGAGCCTCCCAAAGTGATCACTTGGAACTGGAAAATTGTTTTATTTTATTTCCTCAACCAATATTTCTTTGATACCTGCCATGTCTCATGTAGGCTTCATCCCCGCTGTGATGGAGTTTACAATTTAGTGCAGAAGAATGTAGATGTGTTTTTGTTGAAAAATATAACAACTTAGGCTTCTATTTTAAAGGCTTTGTTTTTTAAGTTTGTTCTTGTTAGAATTGGCTCCTAGGGCCGGGCGCAGTGGCTGATGCCTGTAATCCCAGAACTTTGGGAGGCCGAGGTGGGCGGATCACAAGTTCAGGAGATCAAGACCATCCTGGCCAACATGGTGAAACCCCATCTCTACTAAAAATACAAAAATTAGCTGGGCGCGGTGGCGCATGCCTGTAATCCCAGCTATTCAGGAGGCTGAGGCAGGAGAATCGCTTGAACCAGGGAATCAGATGTTGCAGTGAGCCAAGATCACGCCACTGCGCTCCAGCTTGGCAACAGAGCGAGACTCCATCCTAAAAAAAAAGATTTGGCTCCTAGACTTCCATGGCCTAATTCGTTTTATTGCTTTTCTTGTCTAATTTAAATTATGAAAACTCCCATTCTAAAGTCTTCTTTTTTAAATGTCAGACATATTATTCTTATAATTATTACAGGGAGAAGTGATAGTTTTTAAACAGTATCATTATTAGCAGCCCTTCCTAGCACTCTAAAATTCAACCTCAGAGTATTCTTGGCCTTCAATTATAATATTTGGCTATTGTGATGCTCATTGTTTATCTATCCAGTTTAGGCAATTCCAAAACAAAGACAATGAATTAATTTACTAAGCTTTCTGGTATATAAGATTGTTTTCCAAATAAAAATGAAAGAAAATGGCTTTCATTACTGTACTTGTAACACCATCTAGTTTTTAAAACTAGATCTGCTTTTAAAGTACATCATTCATTCCAATTTTTTGTCTAAGAGAGACCCTGTATAACTTTTGTCAGGGGTGGGGGTGGTCATATGTGATTAGAGGATTATATTTGTGAATTTTTAAATGTCAACCAGAGCCAAGCTGCTGGAAATTCTAGATCCTTCAAAGCATCTGGAATTGTTTACTGACCTCTCAGCCACCAGACACCTGCTATAATTCTTAACCCTCCCTCTATACCACCCCACTCCCGACCACCAATCAAGACAAGGAACAAACCAAGCACGCAGCCACATCAACATTTTTCTCTGTGTGCCTTTCAGTGTTGGCTAGAGACACTCTAAAAAGTACAGTTCTGCAACATGAAACCTGCTAAGCACTAAAGCAGATTTCTGGTTCAGAAAACACAAAGGTGGTTTTGAAACAAAAAAAAAAAACCAGTTCTGAGAAGCTGATGGGACGTGTAAGCCTTTAACTGAAATTGCGGTGGCACAGGTTCAAGGCACAGAATTACTCATCAACACAAGACGCTGTTCTAAAGCAACCTACTATGCACCCAACAGTTAGAACATACATTTTGTCCTATCTGTCTGATCTAAAATTGGATCCCAAACCAACCAAAACCTAACATTTGCCCTCAAAACATTCTGGAGAGCTTATATTCTTTTTTTTCTTTTTTGAGACAGAGTCTCACTCTGTCACCCAGGCTGGAGAGCAGTGGCACAGTCTCGGCTGACTGCAGCGTCCACCTCCCGGGTTCAAGAGATTCTCCTGCCTCGGCCTCCTGAGTAGCTGGGATTGCAGGTGGCCACCACCAAGCCCAGCTAATTTTTGTATTTTTAGTAAAGACAGGTTTCTACTATGTTGGTCAGGCTGGTCTCGAACTCCTGACCTCGTGATCCATCTGCCTTGGCTTCCCAAAGTGCTGGGATCACAAGCGTCAGCCACCATGCTCAGCCTATATTCTTAACTGAATGTGAGTTCCTCCTGACAGTACTTTTGGATTTTCAGAAGAGTAGAATTCTGTCACCAGAGCCATCTAGGTGTTTGTTGCAACCTGTCTGATAGTCACTGCTAGACTCTCAGCTCCTAGATGCTTCAAAGGCTCAGTTGAGCCCTCAGGAAGTAGCTGGTTGGAAAGGTCTCCATAACTTGGACACAGATGGTTATCTTATCCATCAGACTCTGATTTTATATTCCCCATGAGACCAAGTGACCTTCGATAAGCTGTAATTCCTAACTAATTCTTCCAATAAACATTTCTTGAACACTTACTGTGTGCTCAGTGCAGGGGATATAGCATGGTAAATATGCCACAGCATCTGCCTTTATGTGCATCACAGCCTAATCGTGACTTCTGTCACTGCTCAGTGCACATACCAATCTCCAGGCCTGATGTTTGCTCCTTAACTGGTCATCAAAATTTTAACATAAGACAACAGGCCGGGCTCAGTGGTTCACGCCTGTAATCCCAGCACTTTGAGGGGCCGAGGTGGGTGGATCACAAGGTCAGGAGATCGAGATCATCCTGGCTAACATGGTGAAACTCTGTCTCTACTAAAAGTACAAAAAATTAGCTGGGCATGGTGGCACGTCCCTGTAGTCCCAGCTATTCGGGAGACTGAGGCAGTAGAATCACTTGAACCCAGGAAGCAGAGGTTGCAGTGAGCCAAGATCGAGCCACTGCATTCCAGCCTCGGTGACAGAGAGACACTCCATCTAAAAAAAAAAAAAAAAAAAGACAGCTACAAACTACAACTTCTGCAGGCTCAACAGAAGCTGAAGAAAGAAGAAAGAAGGAAGCAGTTGTAGGAAAATGTTCTTAAATAAAGTGTGCAATACCAACAGCTGCCCTTGAACTGCTTTTGAAAGTTTTGGTTTTCACATTATTAACCCTAAGAGGATTTATTTTTATTTCTCATTAGCCCAACTGAAAAAAAAAAAAAAAGCAGCAGGAAATTTCTCTTGACTTGACTAAATGTTCACAACCTATTTATATTGTATAAGTATTTAAAGAAGTAATGAATTCATTCGGGTCTTGATTTGGGGCCATTTAGAGGATCACCAGTTATTTTAAAGATGTTCCAAATTTTGTGGTTGGGGGAAATGAGCGGGTAGAATAAGTATTATGTATATGTATATAACTAACAAAAATAAATGTTTGTCAACTGCACTCTCAGGAGGAGCCTTGAGGCAATGCCAAGTTAAACAAATAATATGGCTGGACATGGTGGCTCACACCAGCACTTTGGGAGGCCGAGGGGTGGCAGATCACCTGAGGTCAGGAGTTCGAGACCAGCCTGACCAACATGGTGAAACTCGGTCTCTATAAAAAAAGAAAAAATTAAAATATATTTTTAAAACAAAAAAAACAAATAATATAGAGTACCAGTCCTTACACTAGTAAGAACCATCATTTTAGAAAATTAAGACAACCTTGAATCCATCTACAATCACAAAGAAAGGAATTTTCAACATCTGAGGTCATTTCCAAAATGAAATTCTACCAGCATGATGTGCAGAAAAAGCATTTTTTTCTCCAGAGTCAACGAAACAAGCACTGAACCCTAGCTCTACCATGGGCTCAGTCAAAGGCCTTAGGCAAATTACTTAAGCTGTAGCCCTTAGGATCATTGTAAAGATTCTATGAGACAGCACATACAAAGCTACTGGCACCAGGCAGGTGTATGAAAAGTGATAGCACTCCTCCCATCCCACTCCTTGACCAAAATATGCAAGAGTTGGGTTTTGAGGGGGGTTTTCTTGTGGTTGTTTTAGGAGAATAACTCTTAAAGCTTAAAACTATATTTAGGAGACAATAATTAACATTACATAACCATAGTTAATTCACAATCACATTTTCACACTGAATTCTCACATCAGTAAATCATACTTCTGCATATAACCATTGCCATCTACCTCACTTTTGACAGTGCAGTGGTCTGTGGCCATACCACCCTGAATGTACCTGACCTCAGAAGCTAAGCAGCGTTAGGCCTGGTTAGTAATTGGATGGGAGACAGTACAGTAGTATGTACAAAGGACAAGATTATTTGGAGCACTTATCAAGAATCCTGACAAGTTTCAACTAATGAGTTGGTAACAAGGATCATATCAGACAAGTTCATTGTCTGTAAAGGAGAAGTCAGGTTCTGCCTTTCTTTTTTTCTTTTCTTTTTTCTTTTTTTTTCCCTCCGCCTCCCAGGTTCAAGCGACTCTCCTGCTTCAGCCTCCCGGATAGCTGGGACTACAGGCACGCACCACAACACCCAGCTAATTTTTGTATTTTTAGTAGAAATGGGGTTTCACCATATTGGCCAGGATGGTATCGATCTCTTGACCTCATGATCCACCCTCCTTGGCCTCCCAAAGTGCTGGGATTATGGGCGTGAGCCATCTCGCCCAGCCCCATGTTCTGCCTTTCTTCTGTGTATGATTTTAAAAAGCAAAGCCAAATTTTTACAAAGAAATTCGGCCAGGTGCTGTGACTCACACCTGTAATCCCAGCTGTTTGGGAGGCTGAGGTGGGCTGATCACCTGAGGTCAGGAGCTCGAGACCAGCCTGGCCAACATGGTAAAACCGCATCTCTACTAAAAATTACAAAAATTAGCTGGCGTGGTGGTGGGTGCCTGTAATCCCAGCTACGTGGGAGGCTGAGGCAGGAAAATCACTTGAACCCAGAAGGCAGAGGTTATAGTAAGCCAAGATCACACCATTGCACTCAAGCCTGGGTGACAGAGTGAAACTTCATCTCAAAAAAAAAAAAGGAATTCAGTGGAGCACAGTAAGTCATTCATTCATTTAGTAAGTGTTTACTCCACATCTACAATGTGCCTGGCACCATTCTAGAATCTAGGAATTCAGAGAGACAGACAAAGGCCCTGCTCTCATGCAACTTACACTCCAATAACTTGAAAACTTTTGGCACTTCATGATGAAGCCAATGACTCTGAAGCAAATGAGACTAAGAACTGAGAAAGAGTCTATCCATGCATAATTTTAAAAATATAATTTAATTTTAAAATATAATTCCCTTGTGTTAGATTTCTTATTCCAGTGTGCCCAGTTAAAAATGAAGAGGACCAATTAGAATGCACTGAGCTATTCTGGTTTCCAAGTAAATATTCAGCTATTGGAATAAGAATAAGAAGTTCTGGGCCAGGTGCAGTGGCTCACGTCTGTAATCCCAGCACTTTAGGAGGCCAAGGCGGGTGGATCATGAGATCTGGAGTTCAAGACCAGCCTGCCCAAGATGTTGAAACCGCCCTCTCTACTAAAAATACAAAAATCAGCCAGGCATAGTGGCAGGCGCCTGTCATCCCAGCTACTCAGGAGGCTGAGGCAAGAGAATCATTTGAACCCAGGGCAGGGGGCGGAGGTTGCAGTGAGCTGAGATCGTGCTACTGCAGTCCAGCCTGGGCGACAGAGTGAGACTCCATCTAAAAAATAAAAAATAAAAAATAAATAAGAAGTTCCATTGCTTTTAGACCAGCATTCTTTTTCACATGGAACCAATTTCTTGAAATATCCTTAAGGATGTCTCTGGATGCTCATTGTCATATGACACTTGAAGCTTGAAACTTGAAAGCAAACCATAATATGAGGGTTTAAAATATGGAACTGGTTGAGGGGATTTAACATTCTAATTCCAGTGTCTCACAAACCTCAAACCCTAGATTCAGTTCCATGCCTACTTACACACTCGGGAATTTCTCTAGAGCTCAGCTTCCTCTTCTATAAAATAAGAAGGACAATCGCACCTGTCAGAGCTGGCTAACTGCTATAGCAAACTACTCGAAATCTCAGTAGCCTGACACAATAAAAGCTTATTTCTTGCTCATATCATAGTCCAGTGCTGTTTGGCAGGGTGGTCCTGTTCTCTCTCAGCAATCAGAAACCCAGGCTTTTCAATCACATGGTTCCAGCATCTTCTAGAGCCTTGTCCTCCTCTGCATTCTGTTGATATATGAGGAAAAAGAGAAGATGTGGAGGACCACATGGGCTTTTCTTGTAGACCAGGCCTGGGGAAGGTTTCCATCTCCTCCGTCCACATTCCAATGGCAAGGACTCAGTCATGCAGCTGCACCTATCTGCAAGGAGGCTGGGGAATAGAATCTGACGGTGTGCCCTCGAGGAAGCGGAAACAGAGCTTGGGGAACATGTAATAGACATCACCACAATACTTACTCCAGAAGGTTATTTGTAAGATTAAGTGAGACAATAGCTATAAGAACTCATAAGTGCCTCTAGATCCATAAATATTAGCTCTGGACTATTACTAATGTGCTCCTGCCTAGGGTGAGGCCCATCTTCTCCATGCCGCTCACCCTGGAAGGAACAGAGAAAACCAAGGTGCCTCCTAGCTTTATGCTTTCTGCAGAGATAACTAAAAAGAGATTCTTCAGAGCTGCCGCCTTTATCAGGCATCTTCATCTCAATTCATTCTAGATACATTTCATGGAATTGAGATGAGTAAGCAAGAAGAAGAGCCAATCTTTTCATTGTATATACTCTCAAATAACGCTGGCTCTTCTTGGCCACCATTTCTCAGCATAAGAACACTGACTGTTAAATCACACCTAACCCATGTGACCTTAAACTCTGAAAGATGCTGGGATTCACCAGATTCATTCATCCAGTTCTGTCCTCCAAGCTCCCACAGAGTGATTTCTTCTAAACAGTGTACATCTGATCATCCCAATACCTGCTTAAAATCCTTCACTGTCTCTCCACTGAATTTAGAATGAAATCCAAATGCCTAATGCAGAGACAGTTATGCCCCATCCCACCCTCCCAGGATCAGCCCCTGCCTCCCTCTCCAATCTCATTTCACATTGCTCTCTTCCCCTCCTACCTCATTCATTCCTTCAATAGCGATTTCTCCAGCCTCTAGTCTAGGCATCGGAGATAGAGTAAAACAGACAGTGTCCCTGCCCTGGTGGTGGGGAACTGCACTCCAGGGTGACTCCAGTCACAGGGGCCTTCCTTTAACTTACTCTCTGCCTCGGTGCTTGGTGCTGGCTGTCCTCTTCCACCAGTTCTTCTCACAGAAGCCTGTTTGGAACAGTTCCTCCACCCTTGGTTGCTCTCTCACCAGCATCTTATGTGCATTCTTCATAGCATTTCTCAGTCTGGAAGATTGTTTGACTTGTGTTTGTGCATTTAATAGCTGATTCCTTTACCACAGAGCAATTTCCATGAGGGTAAGGATTTCATTTATCTTATTAACTTTTGTATCCTGAACACCTGCTTGCCTGGCACAAAGCAGAAGTGCAGTAAATATCTGTTGAATGAATAGATAAATGAAAGAATGAATGAATAGATAAATGAAGGAATGAATGAACAAGCAGGCAGCCACCAGTGCATCTGGCCCCCAGCCTGGGGAGAAAGTGTGAGCTCCAGTTTTCTTCCTGGGAGGCAGTGCTCATCTCCGTCCTCTCTGACTGTTGTTTTGCAGGGAATGACACCACTCCACTGGGCGGCTTTCCACAACCAGCCTCAACACACCCAAATGCTGCTGAAGAAGGGGGCAGACCCCACCCTTGTGGATAAAGACTTTAAAACAGCTCTCCATTGGGCAGTCCAGGTGAGAAATTGACCAGTGGAATGGTCTCAGGTTTAAATGGTGAAAAACAGTGTTACAATTTTCTGAGTAGGTCAAACTTTATAAGTGGAGGTTTCAGCTCTTCAGCTCCACCACTTGTTGAAATGAAACCCTGCCAAGATGCAGAGGGGAGGAGTTATAGAATATCAAGCAGAGCCTGCCTTGGGTGTCACACACAGACACAGACACACACCCCTCCCTCCCCCCACTCTCTTTCTCGCTCCATCTCGGTGCTCGCTACAGGCTTGCTGTGTCCCAGAGTAAATCTTCAAAGAATTGCTGGGAAAATGCCTTCAAAGTCTTTGAACCATGACTCTCTGACTCTCCTTGCTTCCAAATCCTCCCCAGCAGAGTCATTTGAGGCAATCCTGAATTCTACACCCGACAATGGAAGTAATGGCTCATGATCCTGCATCACTATCACATAAGGGAGTCTATGTCAGTACACACGACCAAAGCAATCGGATTAGGCTCAATAAATCTATTGTCCAGAGAGGGCAAAACTGAGAATAAGGTGAAAGAATAACAATCGCTAACATGTACAGAGTGCTTTCTATTTTAAAGGGGAATGATTAACTTAAAGTTATCTATTCTTTTTTTCGAGGAGAGCAGTACCACTCTTTTTTCCATAAACTTGCTAGCGCGTCACTGTCTTCAACACAGACACCCCCACAGTTGATTTCTGTTGGCCCAGAAAGGGCACCTGTTTGAGCTGCTGCCAGGACTCTGAGAGCAGTTTCTGCTGCCCTGACTGTGGTTTCAGTCAGCATTTCTATATGCCAAGTACAGCAGAAGTGGGCCCCTGGGACTTTCAGGATTGACATGTGTGCCTGATGTAAGGGGAAAACAGAAGTGATCTGGAAACTGCTCTGTTTTCATCCCCACAAGCTTGGCTTCAGTTTCTCTGCACCAGGGGCAGCCCTGGGCAAAGCTGTGCAGTGAGCAAAGCTTGTTTTGTCATCTCCACCTGCCCGTAGCACCCTCCTACATACTTTCAGTATCTAATCACCTGCCCGCCCCCATCACTACCAGTGTCTGCCCAGGACCCCATGCCCCAGGGCTGGCCTCTGGCTGGTCAGGGATCACCACTGTAGCAGTGGCCCCAGAGGAATCTGGCTGGGTTCCCAGGAAGCTCCCCACGTGTTAGTTCTCAGCTGAGATGAAAGTGGCACCAGAAGCAGGCATTTTCTGCATAGTCACCTCCACACCACTGTGTTCTGATTTCCCTGGATCTGGGATGCATGTGCATTTTGAAAAACCTCCCCAGGTAATTCTGACTGACATGCATTCCCCCTTCCACCACCCCAGCCCCAGTGTAGAGCTGCCATCTTAGACCTGGCCTTGCAATGCAATCACCAGCAGTGATTATAAAACAACAGATCCCCAGACCCCCTTTGGGCTCTCACAGGGTGTGAATCCCTGTTCTTATCCTCTAAGAGGCACTTTGGCAAAATCATAGGAACAACCTAGTCAACCCTGAAGATCTGAGTTTGCATTAATACACTTGGGTTTGATCTGAGGCGAGTCAACACTTACTTGGCTTAACTGATAAGGATATCTTTGGTGTCAGAATGAGATCATGCATGTGACAGTGATATGGAATGCCCTATGTAATTGGAAGAGATGGTCATTTTTATTAGGGCTCCTGATTTTCTCCATGGAAACAGTTATTATATCCATGCCTTCATATTCTTTCTCTTTTTTAATATTTACCAGTTTTATATCTGCCCAGGACCCCATGCCCCAAGGCTGGCCTCTGGGTGGTCAGGGATCACCACTGTAGCAGTGGCCCCAGAGGAACCTGGCTTGACTCCCAGGATGCTCCCCATGTATTGGTTCTCAGCTGAGATGAAAGTGGCACCAGACACAGGCATTTTCTGTATAGTCACCTCAACACCACTGCGTTCTGATTCCCTAGGCTTGGGATGCATGTGGCACCAGAGTATAAATGATATTGCAAAGGATACAGATAAAGAGACAGGTAGGGCAAGGTATGGGGGAACAAACATGGAGCTTCATGCCCTCTCTTGGAGTGCCACCCTCCAGAAACCCCCACGTGTTCAGCTACCTGGAAGCTCCCATATTCTTTGTCTCTACTGTCACAGCTTGTAACCTACTACATTGATTTCAGCCCTGTCTGCACAATGGAGTAATCTCAAGAGCTTTTAAAAACAATACTCACGTCCAGGCCTCACCTCTTAAATTTTCATTCAATTGTTTTGGGGTGGGGCCCAGCCATCAATATTGTTTTAAACTGGAGCTGGGCATGGTGGCAAGTGCCTATAATCCTAGCTACTTGGGAGATTGAGGCAGGAGGATCACCTGAGCCCAGGAGTTTGAGACCAAGCTGTGCAATGCAATGAGACCCCAGGCTCATAAAAAAATATACTTGTATTGGCTGGGTGCTGTGGCTCATGCCTATAATCTCACCACTTTGGGCATCCAAGGCAGGAGGATCACTTGAGGCCAGGAGTTCAAGCCTAGCCTGGGCAATATAGCAAGACTCCATCTCTGTTTTTAAAAAAAGTGTGTGTGTGTGTGTGCACGCGTGCATGCGCTTTATTTATTTATTTATTTATTTATTTATTTTGAGATGGAGTCTTGCTCTGTTGCCCAGGCTGAAGTATAATGGTGTAATCTTGGCTCACTGCAACCTCCACCTCCTGGGTTCAAGCAATTCTCTTACCTCAGCCTCCTGA
>CAUYLG010005851.1:0-29952 GCA_963573385.1 Cacajao melanocephalus | reverse complement strand
TCTTCCTGTTCTTTCCAGACCCTCCTCTTTCATTCTCCAAAATTCCCATTTGTCCTTGCTGTGAAACCCTTCCCTGGTCGAATAGAGATACCTCCCTGCCTCCCAGCTCCCTAACCATCTTCCTTTTCTTTTCGTTTTTTTGTTTTTGAGATGGAGTCTCACGCTGTTGCTTAGGCTGGAGTGCAGTGGCACAATCTCGGCTCACTGCAATCTCAACCTTCCAGGTTCCAGTGATTCTCCTGCCTCAGCCTCCCGAGTAACTGGGACTATAGCTGCGCGCCACCATGCCCAGCTAATTTGTGTATTATCATTAGTAGTATTTTTTAGTAGAGATGGAGTTTCGTCACGTTGGCCAGGCTGGTTTCCAACTCCTGTCCTCAAGTGATTTGTCTGCCTCAGCCTCCCAAAGTGCTGGGATCACACGTGTAAGTTACCACACCCAGCTGCATCTTCCTTTTCATTTCTTCTTCTCTTTTAGTCTTACCTACTAGGAGTTTTCCTGGGCTGGAAACCAATTCTGATTTAGATGGTGGGTAAAGTAAAGCGACCCCTTCCGAACAACCACCACAGCAAGAACAACAAAACCAAACTACTTCCATTGACTGATTTACCTGAAGACTAAAGAAGAGGTAAAAATTAGATTATATCCTTATTACTTTGTGGTATTAGAAATTATTAATCACAGTATTTTAGGTGTAATAATACAATTGTATGTAGGTTGAAAAAGGTTTTAAAGATTTTTGATATATGTAAACATATATATAAAATATTTATATATGAAATGATATATCGAATTTGCTGGAGGTAAAGGAGGTATGGATTGGCCATGGGTTCATGAACACTGTAGCTGGATCTTGGGTGCTACATATGGATTGATAGTATTCTTCTCTGTGTAGTCAGTCATTTCTGTAACAGTTTTTTTTGAAGAAATGAAGCGTACCTACAATCGGATTGCAGTCTTTTTAGACAGACCTGGCAGAGTTAGGAGGCTGAAGACGGTCAGAGGAACTAGCCTGCAGAGAGGAACTAGCCTGCAGGGAGGAACAGCCTGTTTTGACTACAGAGACCCTCAGGGCTCTTACTTTTGGAGACGCCATCGCATATCATTCTAACAAATGAAAATGCACCCATGTTATGGTGAATGTATGTCTTTAATAAGGAAATAGTATTTGAGTTGATGTAATGTTACATTTGATAAACATTTTAGATAAACATTTACTTATTTCAATTATGCAAAAAATATTTTGGAATAAATACTTTTTGTAGGTTTCACCATTTTTGTATACTGTTGACTGAATAGCTGGAAGGCCACGGGCACTGTGTCTAGAGCACCTAGTGGATAAAACAACTCTGAGGCAAGACCCCTAGAGAGTTTCCTGTCGAAAGAAGTGGGGTACCACTCCAATTCAGACTCAGCAGGAGGGCTTAAGGGTTCTGGCACTTGCCCCCACTCTAACTCTGCTTCTCTGGATGCCCATGGGCACCCAGTGAAGGAGAGAAATGGCTGCTGTGTGTTACCTGAAAATCCCATTTCAGCGATCTGATGATTCAGCCTGTTCCCACCCTCAGCTGCAACCCATTTCCTGAGTTTTGTGATGGAGGAAGCCTGCACCTTTCCTTTCTAATTTCTCACGGACCACTTCAGCTGTTGACGCACAGCCAGAAAACAGAGCCTGTACCTGGGCAACTCTGCAGGGATCTGGGCCTGGGCAGAGGTGCTACTTCTAATCCCATGGTACAACTACTGAGGCAGAGGTGTCATGGGGGAAGGCGTGGGCTCAGTTCCCAAGGAAAATGAGAAGTGGCAGGCAGAACTGACTCATGAGCACCTAAGAAACACTTTCTGGAGAATCTCAGAAAAAACTCAGGGGAATTTTGGAAAGGATTGGGTTCTGGCGTGAATAATATGATTAGGTTTGTTGCCCTCACACTGAGGTTTTATGTTGGTGAGATCTCATATGTATCTGGAGATTGGTGAGGTTGGGGCATCTCCAGGTTTTCCCACTGGTCTGTTTTCCTGCTGCCTTCTAGCACTCAGTGCTCATTCATTCTTCAAGCATGTTTCAAAGTAGATGTTAGATACAAACATGAATAGTTTTTGTGTCTAACTTTTGTTCTTTCTGAATCTCTAGGGAGACTGTGTATAAGAATGTGCATTGGGAGTGCTGACAAAGGGGCTCCTAACACTGCCTGGGAAGGGAAGCTGGGGCTAAGGAAAGCTTCAGAGAGGAGTTTTGAGTTGAGTCTTAAAGGAAAGACGGAAGTTCAGCAAGTTCATGGAGGTGCAGCACACCCTGGGGTGCAGTTTTGTCTTAAGGGCAACTGTAGCAATGAGCATTTGTTGAAAGTTTAGTAGGTGCCTGGCATTTTCCTGAACAATTTACAGGCGTTCTCATTTGATCTATCAGAATCCGTAGACTAGAAGATGCTTTGCAAGTAAATGTTGAGTGGAACTAGATTTTGGCATTTGCCCTAATTTTATTTTTCTGACACTTTGCACGGCTTAACTGAGGCATCGCTTTTCTGTCATCTGTCTATGCTATGGCATTTTATACCTCTTGGCCCTGACATGCTTACACAATTGTATTTTGTCAATTATCACCTAGCTCACTTTTTTGGCAATTAACCACACTCTCTTGATACATCTCTTAGATAATGAATTTTTCAAGTATGTGTTTTTTTCCTCCAGTAAGACTACAGGCTCCTTTCTTCCTTTTTTTTCCTCTTTCTTTCCTTTTTTTTTTTTTTTTAAGAATGTCTTACCATTTTGTAAAATGTTCTCTAAAAACTGTGGAGCAAGAGTGTGATTTTCTGAGGCATAGAACAAAAACTTCACATGCCTTACACAGCAGCCATGTGGTGTACATCAAGTGCCCAGTTTACAAACTCCAATATAGAACATATTTGAAAAGACTCCCAGCTAATCCACACTGAGAATATCTATGCACTTTTAGGGGGATTTTGGCATGGGCGTTTCTTTTCTGGAACAGGTGGTGAAGCTAAATTTGTTTGGTGTACTTGACATACTTGGAGCCTTATATTAAGACTTCAGTGGCTGTAATAAACAGTTCCTCCCGTCTTTGTTTACAGGGAATTGGGACTTTCTGGGGTGTTGGATTTCTGTTTCTGCCACTGGGCAGGCTGGAAAGCATTCCTGGACTACATTCTTCCATAGTCACGGTAAGCTGGGGCTGTTTTGGTTTGGAAGCCTTGTTGCTTGGCTGTGAGATATGGCCCCAACTCTGTCATTTCGGTCAGAATGGATTTTAGTAATGTCTTCAGAAACAAAAGAAATAGGCACAGTTTCTTTACAATCCTCCTATTTCTATTAAAGTGCTTCCTCACACTGTTTGTGTCACAAGGTGGCAGGGAGGGGGTGGTAAGGGTGTGGGCAGGGGCATAGATAGAAAAACACATAAAGAGTGCTTAGTTGCTGGGATTGAAAATCTTTCAGGCCTAAAAACAGATGATTTAGGTTTTGTTTGTTCATTTCAACTAAGTCGAATGAATGTTCCCAGAGCAGCTTTGGGTTGGAAAGGGAAGCTTTCCTGCTGAGGGGGAAATGCCTGCTTAGGTTCTTGAAGTGGCCTGTCTGGTAAGACCAGACCTGATTCTTTCAGTGTAGATCTCAAAGTGACTGCTTTCCAATTTCAGGCTCTAGGGTGCTACTGGGAGCTGGGCTTTAGAAACGCCTTAGGTGAATGTGGTGAGAGGTGACCACAACCAAAGAACCTTGGTGCTGCCACATTGGACTTCAGCTGTGAAGTGTCAATGATGTAGTGTCATCACCGTGGGTTGTTTACAATTGTTGCTTCCCACAGTAAACCTGAGTCCAGCCCTTATCTGCCACTGTCAGAATCGTACTTAGGTAGTTCAGTTTCATGCCATGCTCCTCCATTCTTCCCGATGTTTATTAGTGTTTTTATTCACAACTGGGACTCCTGAGATTTTAATGTGAGTGGCACAGGCTTGTTTCAGACCTTGAAGAGCTCAAGTTATTTTGCATTTAGCACTTTCCCTGGGTGTCAGCTTGACCTCCTTTTGGTATATTTTCACCTTTTGGTTTTTGCAGGCAGTATTGTCTAGTCAGTAAGAGACTGGGGTTTAGATTTACACAGAGTAGAGTTCAAATAACAGGCTCTATTATTTATCAGGGATGTGAACTGGATAATGAATTAGTTATGATGCAGATTCAGCTGTTGCAGCAAAGGCCAAAGTAAAGAGGCTCCAGTAGGTTAGAAGTTTGTATTGCTCTATACACTTCAGGGTTGATGTGACGACTTCACGGTATCTAGTTTCTCATTGCTCTCCCACCTTCAACCCATAGAATCTGTTTTATGGTCCAAAATTGTTGCGCCAGCTCCCACCACCAATCTGCATCTCAGCCACTGGGAAGGGAAGAAGAGAAGTGGAGGGCATGTCCCTTTATGGGACAAGTCAGTGGGTCACTTTGAGTTGCAGCCTGTTGCCTAAGACTTAAGTGCATGACTGTTATGAACTGAATGTTTGTGTTCGCCATCCAAATTCATATTTTGAAGCCCTAACCCCTAAAGTGACGGCACTAAGAGGTGGAACCTTGGGAGGTACTTAGGTTTACATGAGGTCATTAGCATGGGGTCCTCACGATGGGATTAGCTCCTTTCTAGGAAGAAACAAGAGAGTTTGCTGTCTATTTCTCTCTGCCTTGTGAGAGGACGCAGCAAGAAGACTGCCGTTTGCAACCAGGAACAGCGCCGTCACCGGGAACCAAACTGGCCAACGTCTTGATCTTGGACTTAACCAGCTTCCAGAACTGAGAGAGATAAATTTCTGTTGTTGAAGCCACTTAGTCTATGGTATTTTGCTATGGCAGCTCACGCTGACTAAGACGGCAGTTTTACCAAGGAGCTGAGAAGTGTTGTCCTTAGTCTGGTGGCTGTCTGCCCAGATAAAACTCAGAGGTTCGTTATTAAAATAAGAAGAGGATAATAGATGTTAGGAGACAACTGCCTTCTTGTACAGAGGAATTATTTACATCTTTTGTGTCTCATCTCCTTCATCTGGAAAATGAGATTGATCTGATAGAATTATGAGACTTAAATGAGATAATTCTTGTAAGACTTTTAATATGGTACTTGGGACATAACTATTCAATTAACCATGAGCAAAACGGTAGGTTTACTTGGATGCTTGTGTTTTGTCAGGGTAGTTTTTGTTAAACAATTGTTTTTAGCTAGCATATTTGTTTTATAGCTCTATCCCCAGGAGATGATTCACTGTATCACAATGGCAAAGTAATTCATATTTTGCATCAGCGTAGAGTTTTCTCTGCTGGCATGAAGAGCTGGACTTGAAGTGTTTGCGAGGGTGGTGGTGACCTTGCACACTGTCTTTGCTATTTCCCCCTTCATCTTATCAATAATTGCCTCATTTGTAGCCTTCATGAGAAATGCCATGATTTGGGACTCGAGTTTCTGGAAATTAGTAGAGGTGTTGATTGCTTGTGAATCTCAGAGTCAGAAAATGGTTGTGAGAGCATCTATGAAGGAAAAAGGCAGCTGCTTCCACCCCGTGAAAAGTATTGTGGCCTTCAGCAACCTGTGATGAAAACTGACATTTGGAATTTGAAAAAGCTGGAGTCATACTTCTGAGTTGCTCTGATTTCTGGAGAAAATCAGTTGAATCTGAGGACTAAATGTGAAATCTATTCCTTCTTCCTAAGTGTTTTCATCCATTTAAGTTGGTTATAATATTGCCATCTGTTTACACTATGTAAGTTCTCCTTTTAACAATTAAAGATTTATTCACACTGAACTTCCTTGAGACATAGGCCAGTCTGTCACACTAGTATAGGTTTACCAACTGTTGCCTGGAGATGTAGTGTAAGAAAACAAGAGCACATTGGTGGGACCTTGTGGGGTTAGGGTTGCCTCTGTAGACTTGCCAGTGTAAGAAAGAGCAGGTGAAAGCCACGAGAGGTCTCCCCAGCCTCTGATAGGTATGAAGCAGCTGGCCTGTAAGGCTG
This sequence comes from Cacajao melanocephalus, assembly GCA_963573385.1. NCBI lineage: Eukaryota > Metazoa > Chordata > Mammalia > Primates > Pitheciidae > Cacajao > Cacajao melanocephalus. The sequence goes on along the minus strand of CAUYLG010005851.1, from coordinate 23,948 downwards.
CCGTGGGACTGGTGGTCAATTATGATCTTGCTCAAATGAGTTGTTTTCCAAACCATCTATTGTGAAATAATTTGGTTATTCACATAACCTGTGAATAATCCTACAGGATTTGTAACCTGTGAATAGTCTTACAAAGGAGTTAGGAAATGGTGTCTTTAGTCCGTAAAAATTTCTTAAAAATGGAACATTCCTTAAACATTGAAATAGGAAAAGAAACACTAGACTATATCACAGGTAGTAGAGAGAAGAATAAGCTATTTATTTTCATTATAGATCTCTATGTGTGTGCTGAGACATGATGTAAATGTTCTTATTCTGGGTCAGGGCCAAAAATTCGAAAGATATTGATCTAGTATAAGGTTTGCCAGTGTTGTCACTGCCAAGATGGTTTTCTGTGGTGATTTGTTTTTATTCTTCCCTGATCTTAACAAAACTATGGTGACGAGAGATAGGCATCTGTCTATTGAAATCTATATCTCTCCCTTTCCCGAGATTGACTGAAATAATCCCAAAGGCTAGATAGCATAATCAGTTCCAAGCCACAAATAATTGTTGAACATGAACTGTGTACAAGACACTGCAAGGTGGTGTGGGAGGTACATAATATCCTTTGCTGCTTTCCAGAGGCTCATAAACCAGTGGTGGTGGCAATAGATGGAAGGAATACACAATCAATTCAACTGCAAGACTGACCATAATAGAGTTTAGAGGACAGTTAACTTTGAATTATAAATTAATTTTCAAATTTTAACCAAAAGTAGACAAAATAACCTTCTTGTCAAGATATCAGTTATTTTGAATGAAGTACACTTTTCCATTATGGAAGTAATAAAATTTGGTTCTGGCAAAGGTTCGATGAGTATTCATGCATTGCTGATATAAATGTAAGTTGATATCATCTTACATTTTATATCATCTCACATCTTTTTGGAAAGCAATTGTTTGACATTAATTGGCTTGAAATAGAATCTTTGTAATAATTCCACTTCGAGGAATCTATTCTTAAAAAAGCAAAGATTTGGAGAAAGATTAATGAGCAAAGATGTTTACTGCAGCTTTATTTTTTAGAGTAAAAATTAAAAATGACTAATGATTCTTAGCAGAAATCTGTATAAGAGGATATTACACATTGCTAAAAATCACATTTTCAAAAACTATGACACTGGAAAGTGTTTACTTGTAAGCAGCAAATCTTAAAAGAGCAGGGTCAAATATTGAACAGATAGTATGATCATAATTCTGAAAAAAAATACCTGTTTGTGCATAGGAAAAACTAGAAGGAAATCTTATTATTATTATTAATCTTAAGATTTATATAAATCTTATTAATATTATGTGTTTAATCTCTGAATTATAGAATTTGGGTGATTTTTGCTATCTTCAGAAGTTTAATGTAGTTTCTAAATTTTCCACAGTACACAATTTGCTGTTTTATAAACAGAAATAAATACTATTTTATAAACCTATACAAATTACATTAATTATAGCATGCTAAATTGAACACATTATTTTTAGTAGAACTTTTCAAGGATTACAGCTATGTTCTTTTGGATTTACTGGGTAGTCCTAATATTTACCTATTTCCTTCACTTTACCGGTGGGAGAGATGTTTGCTATGGCAAGAGAAATGATTAGAACAGTCATTTATTTCCTTTTCTGAATTTAACTTTTGAGAAGAATTAGAATGTGAAATGTTTCCAAGCAGTTACCCCCATCTGTGTCTTCATTTACATTTCTTGGAGTCCATTGGACCTAGCTTGCTAGGCCAAGGCTAACTCCAAGACCTTCACCCTCCGTCGTGGAATAAAAACACTTCGACTGAACCATGGATGTATTTAATTAACTCATCCATATTATCTTTAGTTACTCTCTATGTGGGGCAGTTCTGACCCAAAAGAGACTAAATTGCCTTTGAAAGTATAATCTATTTTTTGGGAAATAACTGTGACTGTTTATTGAGTTCTTTAGTGTCATGCCTAACAGTTTAGTGTAATTTCCTTCTATTATCTCATTTAATTCTCACAATAACCTCATTATATGGTTCTTATTATTATTTCTGTTTTGTATACAAAGTACCTGATACCTAAAAAGGTTATGTGGACACTGTCCAGTGTCATATCAGTCATACGTGCCAGACAGGAGCTCTAACGCCATGGGAGAGACAGACCAAGTTCTCAAACTCTAAGCTACTTAGCATTCCTGTGTGTTCCCTCTTGTGCCCACTGAGACCCACTGTGACATTTGAGTACAGGCTAGGTAATCATTTTTAAGAATTCCAGTGTCAGACGAGACTTTCTATCATGAGACTATTGCTGTAATGACTAAATTATTCTGAATTGATTAGGAATGCCAGATGCCTGCAGGTTCATTCTATTAAAATTCGCTTTGCATATTTCTGCCCTAAACTCAGTGAAACTCATGTTTTAATCTCCTTGCAATTCGGGGGGGCGGGGGGTGGGGAAGCAAAATCATTTCATTGCCAGTAAAAATCTTCTAGGTTTAGTCAAAGCAAATTATAATTTCTGGTGCTCCTTGACTCATTAGTTCTTCCAGATGGTGCGTGTAAACATGGCAGGAGCTGCAAATTGTGTGAAGGCCGAAATGTAAATCAAGAAATAAGTATTCATTATAATCTGTGTGACAAATGGAAAGGCTATAAAGCGAAACAGTGCATTGCTCGATCAATTTCATCCCATTACTCTTGGGATCCCCCAGAGACTATTTTCAGAAATAGACTCCCCAATTTTGTCAAGGTCAATTGTCATCACAGTGTTTAGAGGAGTCCTCAGTCCCACGCAGATAAGCTTGAGGCGTCGTAGCTGCATTCTTTCTGCTCTCAATAATCTATGGGTTGACCTTAGGTCTTCAGGAAGTGTCAAGAAAGGAGAGGAAAATGTGACTGTCAAATGTTGAGGTTATTTGAAGAGGAAGAGAAGACTTGTTTGTTGCAAGTGTTCCCACACCCACGGTATTGGAAATAATGCTGCCTTGCCCAAATTCCCTCTTCCCCAGGATCCTGGTATTTATTCCACTGTCCTGCTGGGAGTATTGATGGCTGATGGCTTTCTCAGCTGAGGTCCTGAAGAGCTCTTCTGGCCCAAGGTCACATGCCTTCTGTGCAGCTGCATCTGTTGACAGGTTAATGGGGAGGAACGCAGGACCAGGGTCCTGATGCTACTCTCTAGCCCCTCTCCAACTTCTGACAAATATGATTGGCCTTTGCAGCTCAGAGCTCCTCGTAGGGTCAGCTGAGTCCGTTGTTGCAACTGAATTGCGGTTCCACTTTCTGCCCAATTTTAAGGTTATATAGCCCCCATTGTAAGAAGCAACATGCAGTGATAGAAAAGGTACCAGATCATGAATCAGGATACCCAGGATCTAAAGCTAGCTTTGTCACTCCTGTGCTCTGACATCTTGGAGCAAATAATTTGCCTTCTCTGTTCCTTGTTTCTCCTACCTTCCAAGTATAAAACTTAGCATAGCTCAGCAGTTCTTACCTATGCAACTCTCCCAGTGGATGTCCTTCGACTCCCTGAAATTGTATACAACGTCTGTGTGTTTTTCTGGCAAGGTTGTGGGCAGAACTTTGATCAGGTTCTTGAAGGTCTCCATGGAAATTTTTTCTATTGTGGTAAAAGAAAAAATATACATAACATATACGTTACCATCTTCATCATTTAAAAAATGTTCAGTTCAGTAGTGTTAAACATATTCATGTTATTGTGAAACAGATCTCCAGAAGTTTTTTGTCTTACAGATCTGAACTCTATACTCATTAAACAATAATTCTCTTTTTCCTCCTCCTCTCAGCTTCTGTTAATCACCATTCTACTTTCTGCTTCTATAAATGAATACTATAACTACCTTATGTAAGTACAATCATATACTATTTGTCTTTTTGTTGTTGGCTTATTTCACTTAGCATAATGTCCTCAAGGTTCATTCATGTTGTAGCATGTGACAGCACATCCCTTTTTTAAGGCCGAATGATATTTCATTGTGGGTGTATACTGTGTTTTGTTTATTCATTCACCAGTTGATGGACATTTGGGTTGCTTGTACTTCTTGGCTGTTACAAATGGTGCTGTTGTGGATGTGGGCATCCAAATATCTCATTGAGACTCTTTCCTTCCTTTGCTTCCCTTCCCTTGCCCCTCCCTCCCTCCCTCCCTCCCTTCCTTTTTTGATATAGGGTCTTACTCTATATGATTATATTTCACTGCAACCTCAACCTCCCAGGCTCAAGGAGTTCTCCTCCAGCCTCAGCCTCCTGAGTAGTTGAGACTACAGGCATGTGCCGTTATACCTGGCTAATGTTAAAATTTTTGTAGAGACGAAGCCTCACTATGTTGCCCAGGCTGGTCTTGAACTCCTGAGCTCAAGTGATCCTCCTGCCTTAGCCTTCCAAAGTGCTAGGATTATAGGTATGAGCCATTGCACCTGGCCAACGTTGCTTTCAATTCTTTTGCCTATAAACCCAGAAGTGGGATTGCCGGCTTATATAGTAGTTCTATTTTAACATTTTTTGGGAATCTCCATATGGTTTTCTATAGTGGTTGCATCATTTTACAATTCCATCAGCAATGTGCAAGGGTTCCAATTTCTCCATGTATTGCTCTCTTAATCTGATTTCTGTTGTTTATAACAATACCTAAAACTGCATGGAGAAAATAAATTTCTTTTTCCTTTTTGTTCTTCTGGAGGCAGGGTCTTGCTCCCTCACCTAGGCTGGAAGGAATTTATTTCTTAGTTATGGAGGCTGAGAAGTCCAAGGTCAAAGAGCTGCATCTGGTGGGAACCTTCTTGCTGATGGGGATTCTCTGCAGTCTCAAGATGGCACAGGGCATCACATGGCAAGGAAGCTGAGTATGCTAGCTCAAGTCTCTTTTCTTCTTGTAAAGCCACTAGTCTCATTCCCATGTTAACCCATTAGTCTGTTAGCCTGTTAATCCACTAATCCCTGAGTAGATTAATCCACTAACGAAGGCAGAGTCTTCATGACCCAATAACCTCTTAAAGGCTCTACTTCTCAATACTGCCACATTGGGAGTTAAATTCCACCATGAGTTTTGGAGGTCAAATATTCAAACCGTAGCACTTGCCAGCAAGTGCTACTTATTATTTTTTAATAGTAGTCATTCTAATGGGTGTGAGGTGATCTCACTGAAGTTTTGATTTGCATTTCCCTGATGCTGAGCATCTTTTCACATGGGTGTTGACCATTTGTATGTCATCTTATGAGAAATGTCTATTCAAATCCTTTACCGCCTCCCCTTTTTTTTTTCCAGACAAGGTCCCACTCTGTCGCCCAGGCTAGAGTGCAGTGGTGCGATCTCGGCCCATGGCAGGTCAACCTCTTGTGCTCAAGTGATTCTCCCACCTCAGCCTCCTGAGTACTTGGGACTACAGGTGTGCACTGTTACACCCGGCTAATTTTTGTATTTTTTATAGATACAGGGTTTTGCCATGTCACAGGGGCTTCTCTCAAACTCCTAAGCTCAAGCAATCCACCTGCCTCAGCCTCCCAAAGTGCTGAGATTATAGGCATGAGCCACTGCACCTGGCCTACCCATTTTTGAAATTGGATTATTTGTATTTCTGTTGTTGCTGCTGAGTTGTAGGAATTCTTTATACATTCTGGATATTAACCTCTTATTTGATCTATGGTTTGCAATTATTTTCTCCCATTCTGTGGGTTGCCTTTTCACTCTGTTGATTGTGTCCTTTGATAAACAAAAGTTTTAAACTTTGATGTGTTTCAATTTGCCTATTTTGCTCTTGTTGGCTATGCTTTTGGTGTCATATCTAAGAAATTATTGCCAAGTCCTAGTCATGAAGATTTTCCCTATTTTTTTTTTCCTAAGAATTGTATAATTTTTGCTCTTACATTTAGGTCTTTAATCTATTTTAAGTCTTATACGGTGTAAGATAAGGGCCCATTTTCATTCTTTTGCATGTGGATGTTCAATTTTTCCAATACCATTTGTTGAGGAGACTGTCCTTCCTCCATTGAGTGGTCTTGGCAACCTTGTTGAACATCATTTGACCATATATACGAGCATTTATTTCTGGGCTCTCTAACCTATTCCGTTGGTCTATTGTCTGTCTTTATGCCAGTGTAACACTGTTTATATTACTGTAGCTTTGTAATATGTTTTGAAATCAAGAAGTATGAGTCCTCCAAATATCTTCTTCTTTTTCAAAATTGTGTTGGCTTTTTGTGATCTCCTGAGATTTCTTACGGATTTTAGGATAATTTTTTCTGTTGCTGCAAAAAATGCTGTTGGGTTTTTAATAAGAATTGCTTTGAAGCTGTAGATTGCTTTGGGTAGTATGTCCATCTTAACAATACTAAATCTTCCAATCCCTGAACACTGGATGACTTTCCATTTATTTGTGTCAACTTTAATTTCATTAAGTAATATTTTCTAGTTTTCAATGTATAAGCTTCTAACTTCCTTGGTTAGGTTATTCCTAAGCATTTTTCTTTTTGATGTTATTGTAATAAATGAAATTATTTTCTTAATTTCCTTTTCAGATTGTTCATTGTTAGTATGTAGATATATGATGCGTTTTTTTGGTGTTGATTTTGTATCCTCCAACTTATGCTGAATTTATTAATTTTAACAAGGTTTCTTTTGGTGTGAAATCTTTAGAGTTTTTTTACATACAAAATTGTGTCATCTGTGAACAGTGATAATTTTAATACCTTTCCAATTTGTATTTCTTTATCTTTCCTAATTGTTCTGTTCTTGCTTAATTGTTCTGGCAAAGACTTCAATATTGTGTTGAATAGGAGTGGTGAGAGCAGGTATTATGTCCTTTTCCTTATCTTAGAAGACCTTTCAGTCTTTCACCATACGGTATAATGTTAGCTGTAGGCTTTTCATAAATGGCTTTTATTATTTTATTTTATTTTATTTTTGAGACAGAGTCTTGCTTTGTTGCCCAGGCTGGAGTGCAGTGGCAGGATCTCAGCTCAGCAAAACCTCCACCTCCTGGGTTCAGGCAATTCGGCTTCAGTCCCCCAAGTAGCTGGGACTACAGGTGTGCACCACCATGCCTGCTAACTTTTGTATTTTTAGTAGAGATGGGGTTTCATCATGTCGGCCAGGCTGGTTATGAACTCCTGACCTCAAGTGATCCACATGCCTTGGCTTCCCAAAGTGTTGGGGTTAGAGGCATGAGCCATTGTGCCTGGCCTCATAAATGGCTTTTCTTATTTTGAGGTAGTTTCCTTCCGGTTCAGGTTTGTTGAGTGGTTTTATCATGAAAGGATGTTGAATCTTGTCAAATGCTTTTTCTCTATCGATTGAGATGATCATGTCATTTTTGTCTTTAATTTTGTTATGGTGTTATATTACATTGATTAAGTTTGTATGTAAAACTATCCTGCTTTTCATGAATAAGTCCCACTTGGTTATGGTGTATACTCCTTTTAATGTGCTGTTGAATAGTTTGCTAGTATCTTATAGAGGACTTTTGCATCAGTATTTATTAGGGATATCTGTAGTTTTCTTTTCTCGTAATTTCTTTGTCTGGTTTTGGTATCAGGGCCTAATAGAATGAGCTTGGAAGTATTCCTTTTTAATTTTTTGGGAGAGTTTCAGAATTGATATTAATTCTCTTGAAATTGATTTGAATTACTCTTTAATTGTTTGATAGAATTGTCCAGTGAAGTCATCTGGTTCCGGGTTTTTCTTTATGGAGAGGTTTTGGATTACTGTTTCAATAATTTACAGAAACGTTTTCTATGTCTTCGTGATTCAGTCTAGGTAGGGTGTGTGTTTCTAGGAATTTATCCATTTCTTTCAGGTTATCCAATTTATTCACATACAACTGCAAAATTTTTGTTTTGTTCTTTGCATAGCTTCTGTCTGTTTGATATTCTCATTTTGTTCATATGTTGTTTTCCTGATATCATTTAGTTGTTTATCTGTTCTTTATTGAGTATCTTTGTGACGGTTATTTTAAATTATTTGTCAAATAGCTCATAAATCTGCATTTCTTTAGGGTTGTTTTATGTAGTTTTGGTTTGCTCCTTTGATTGGGTTATGTTTCCCTTTTTCTTTGTACATCTTGTAACTTTCTTTTTTGTCTGGTATTTGGGCATTGGAAAAAGCACCCACCTCTAACAGTTTGCATACTGGATTTGTGCAGGTGGAACCCATCACAAGTCAGTCTAGCTAGCTGTTTAAGAACATTTCAAACTTTTTCCAGTCTCTTGCTCCCCCTGGCATCTGCCTGTAGAACTACACATCGAATGTGCTGCCAGACTTTGTTTTCAGCAGCTTCTGATCCTGCCTCTGCTCTTAGTCCAGGCAAAACTAGACTCTCAGACAGCCCCCTGACAAGGCAGAACTTTGAGTGCAGAGTCTGCTCTTTTGTTTCTGTCCTGAGGGAGGACCCTCAGTATGAAGATTTCCTCCCAATTCCTCCACACTATACCATGAAGGTGCAAAAGCATGCACTGGTACACCAACTGCCATAATGCTTTCTACCCCTTTTCCAGAATCCTTTCTCTGTTTTACAATGGCCTGGGTGCTCAGCTGGTCTCTAAACTTCTCACAGGGGTATTCTGGTCCATATGCTGCTGTTAACGTGGTGTCTCTGTAGGGGAGAGAAGGGCCTGTAGCTTCCTAGTTCATCATCTTGTTGACATCACTCTGACACCTATTTCTTCTGCAGACGTTTAGGAACCAAAGCACTAGGTGATTATCAGGTCATCCTGACTGCAGCTTAAAAACGATGCCTCTGTGACTACTACGTGAATTAAGATAAAAAATATTGAGTGTCAGTGTTTCTCCATGGAATCTACAGTGAAGAGGCTTTGGTTCCTAGAGAGTAGAACCAAGCAGGTAGAAAAGAATTTTCAATCAAGGGAGAATGAGAACAGCTAGAGAAGTAGGCAATTTTTCCAGCAGTCCTTAGGGGGAGTTTCTAGAAAAAGCTGCAAAGAACTCTGGTTCATTTGATATCCAGGATGTGGAGATTCTGAAGGATCTGCTTCAATGGATCTGATAATATATCAGGCTGCATATTAGCTCTACCCAGGTAATCACAAATATCACCTGTGACTAGATCAAGGTGACATCTATGCTAAGGGAGATTCGAAGAGCACCTTTTTAGTCAATAGCTTATTGGAGGAAATGAATGTTTCCTAAAGGGAAATATCTAAAAAGATAGACCTTGTTCTATCAAAAAGCAGAATGTCAAAGTTATCAGAATATAGCATAGTTTGGAGAGAGTCCCATCTTTGGAAGTATTTAAGCTGAGACAGATAAATCAATTGATAGAGATGTGGAAGAATTCGTACTCTAGATGGAAGTACACCTATTAAGCTGTCTTAAAATTATCTGGGTCTTATTTTTTATGAATTTGGTGAAGGATTCTGATTCATGATCATTTTATGTGGAAGCTAAAATCAGTGGAATGGCTACAACATTTAGAACACCATGCAATGTTGAAAAAGAGGTAATGAAATGCATCAAGAAAAAAATACTCAATTTCCTCAGGTAGAAATAACTATCTGCATGGCACAATCCTGATAGATTCAGATAAAACTTGAAGGTTTCATTTTTTGGTTTTTGTTTTTTCTTTTTGTATATGTGTGTATATAACACCTCAATGCACTGTGGACAAATTTTCATGGATTATAAAGGCTTTCTGTCCACAGTGGCTGGCAATAGCTTACTGAGTAACAGGATATGTGGGGCTAAATAGATGCAAAGGATAACTTCTCTTGTATTACCCTACACAGATCACATTTAAGACTCTGCAGCTCATCAAGCAGCATGATGGAGATGGCTTGGCATACATTAAAGCAAACGTTTTCTGCCAATATGTACCACGTTGCAGTGTATTATTATTGCTGTCAGTCTCAGAATAACTTTACTTATCTAGAACGATGCATAGTTTATTAAACTTGTAGAACTTTGTGTTTAAAACTGAAGACTTGGTTTTTGGAACTCCATCACTGATGTTATGTCCTTGGTGCATAATCAGTTCTCTTGGGGTCTCTTTTAGTCATTGTATTAGGCTTTCTAATCTGTCTATCATATATAGTTGCCTGTGTTTCACTGAAATAGACTTTTTTTGAATTACCTCAACATTTTAATACCCTATTCCCATATCAAGTTGGCCTTTTTATTTGGACAAATTTCTTATATTTCTGTTCATTAATTTTCTGTTAGTAAATTAAGGATAGGCATGAATGTTCTTTCCCTTCATATTTTAAAAATGAGGGCTGGGCGCAGTGACTCAATCCTGTAAGCCCAGCCGAGGTGGGTGGATTACGAGATCAGCAGTTCAAGACCAACCTGGCCAAGATGATAAAACCCCATCTCTACTAAAAATACAAAAATTAGCCAGGCATGGTGGCGGGCTCCTGTAATCCCAGCTACCTGGGAGGCTGAGGCAGAGAATTGCTTGATCCTGGGAGGCGGAGGTTGTAGTGAGCCGAGATTGTGCCATTGCCCTCCAGCCTAGGTGATAGACTGAGACTCTGTCACAAACAAACAAACAAAAAGATCTGCAAGAATCACTAGAAACGCATAATTTGTGCTGAGCTTGGTTGTTTTAACCTGGGGTGTTACTTTATAGCAGCATAGTTAATAAAACTATGTTTTAAAAAGTATTAATATTTCATCCAAATTATAAAATCATTATTAATATCTTACTGGCAATGTATAATATGATCACGTTGACAGATTGGGAATAGGAAATGACTGGAAATGTAGACTCAAAGGTACCAGCAAAATGTCTGTGAATAGCAAGCTGTCTTTTGTACTCACCCTGATTTTCAGCGTCTACCAAGGCATGCTCTTAATATGCACTGACTGTTTAAATCCGCACAACTTCCTCATGAAATATTATTTCTGTTTTACACAGTAAGCATTAACTAAACACATATCAAATGAATGCATACATCTATCATTTTTTGTGGTTGTTTATATGCTTTTTTTTTTTTAATTTTTTTTTTTTAACAGAGTCCTGCTCTGTTTCCCAGGCTGGAGTGCAGTGGTGTGATCTTGGCTCACTGCAACCTTTGCATCCCAGGTTCAAGTGATCCTCCTGTCTCAGCCTCACAAGTAGCTGGGACTACAGGAACGTGCCACCAAGCCTCATTTTTGTGTTTTTAGTAGAGACAGGGTTTTGCTGTATTGGCTAGGCTGGTGTCAAACTCTTGACCTCAAGTGATCCCCCTGCCTTGTCCTCCCAAAGTGCTGGGATTTCAGGTATGAGACACTGCACCTGGCCGTAGCTATCATTTCTTTTTTTGATTGTTATGTATCATCTTCCAAACATCATGGTCAGGCAGTTTCTCTCTCGCTTTCTTTCCCTCTCTCTCCACTTCCTCACCACCCCCATTGCTCATGCCTAGGTCAGGCCTGCATTTCTTCTCCTCTCTGTTACTGCAGTAGCCTTTGAAATGGTATGCCATTCTCTTCCTTCCAGTGAACATAGCTCTTCTAAAGTAAAAGAGTGCTTCTGTATTCGTCAGGCTTTTTTTGTTTACAAGTGAGTGAAATCCAGCTCAAACTCTATTAAGCAAATCATGGGATTTATTTGACCCACAACTCTGAGAAATCCAAGAGACAGGTTTGACTTCAGGCCCAGCTTGACATAGAGTTTCAAACATAGGCGTTGCTGGATATGGTGGCCACTAACAGGTCAGGACCGAGACCCTACCAGTTGCAAGATCCAGCAAAAAGAGAACCTTTTCCTTTGTGATTGTGGCAGAAAGGTCCCATTGAAGGTCACTGATCTATTCCTGAATCATTTGCTAATGCTTAAGGCTTCTCTTTGGCCAGACCAGGTTATACACCCATCCCCTGTGGCTTGGAAGACAGAATCAGCCCCACCGAAACACCATGAATTGGTTCTGTTATCAGCCCAAGGGGGAAGGGAGCCTTGGCAGGGAAACACAGCAGATGTACATGACATTCCATGTACAAAGTCTTTTAACAGCTACTCAATGTCTTTGGATAATTGCCAAACTCCTTAGCATGCTATAGCTACGATGCCTATTTATTCAGTTTTATCTTTGCTTCTCTTTTCTTTGTCCAACGATGTATTCTTTAAGGTTCCATTTTAGCAGCACATCACAGTTTCCTTCCGGTCTGTCACATGGGGATAGGGCTCCTTGTCTGTGATTCCACAGCACCCTGAACCCCTGGTCTCCTAGCCTGGAACATACTTTGTGTGACCAGTGTTTGTGAACCCTAACTTTCCTAGAGAATTCTCCCCCTGGGAGCTTAAAAATATACGCACAGCCTAGCCCTAGAACCGCTCAAATCCATCAGAGTCTGGAGGTGAGTGAGTGGGTGACTATCTTATTTATCTATTTCATCCTTTCCTAAGTTCCTCAGCTGATTCTGAGGTACAGTTGGGCTTGAAAACCGCTGAGTAACGTCATAAAGTTCTATCCAGCTCTAAAATTCTGTGATTTAACCTGATATTTGCTAGGATTATCTTCTCATTATTCCCTTTTTCCTTTCTTCCTCTTCCCTCCATTCTCCCTCCCTCCTATTTCTGGCTATTCTGTTTACAGATGTCAAAGCTGTAGATCTGTTTAAAAATGGATGCAGAATATTTTCTCTTCATTTTTATTGTCCTTAGGTGCTTTGAAACTATCTCAGTGGCACTAAGATTATCGGAGTTATTCGAGAATGAGTTACTTTGTCTGTTACTTCCTTGGAGGTTTTCGGCCCAGTCTCTCATTGCGTGGGGCTCAGTTCCATAGCTATGCCTGTGGACCCTTTCTAGTGATGTCTCAGCAGGACGGCCAGTCAGCCCTACATTGAAAAGAGTCATTTGAGGCACTTCCTGTCATGCTTCATACTGTTGTGTTGTTGACATTCGGTGCATGTGGTTGTCATTGACACATAGGCTCCCATTCCAGCTGGAAAGCCTTTCCTTTCATCTAGAAGCTGTTTTAAAAAAAGTTCCTACTTATCTCGAAGCCAGAGAGAGTGGATGGGAAGGATTAGTTTGTTTGCCCACATCTTCAAATGCACTGTGTTTTGGGGAATGCCAACGGGGCTGTTTTAATTTGCTTTCTACAAAGGCAGACTTCTGTTGCTTTTCCTGAGATCCTGATGGAGGAGTGTTTGTCATTAATGTCATGACAGGAGATAGTGCAGCTGTGTTTATGGTGGGAGTTACCTGTCATTTATGCTGTAACTTAAACATTTAGGATGATTAGCTGTTTCCTCTTAGTTAGAGACCTGAATTCTCTCTCTCTGTCTGTCTGTCTTTTTAAAAGTTCAATTTCTATAAATTCTTTAAGCACCGGGGAGGCAGTTGGAAAATCAAGACTTCTGTTCTGTTCTCTGGCACAGAGATGGAATTATTGAAATGATAGCATTTTAGAAATGTAAACATATACTTAACTTCAATCTAAAACAGCATAAGCAAATGAGGGAAAAACTAATCAAGCTGGTTATCTAAATGAGGAAAGGACATTTCTTAGAAGATTTGTGAGACCCAATCTGATTATATCATGTGCCTTCCTTCTCTCTACTCAGCTCTCTCACTGTTTTGGTATAGTTCAGGTCATGCTAAATTTTATTATTTTGAAAAATTAACTTCCAAGGACATTGGAGAAAATGAGTTGGGTTAGTGGCCTTTCAGATTTTGGGACTGAAAATACAGGCTCATGGGTAGTAGTTGAGGACAAATGGAATTTAATGGAACTCCAAGTGTTTTATGAGCACCAACAAATGAATTTCCTCCTCTCATGTGGGAATTTGAGAGGGAAAATCTATCTACCTTTCTTCTGCTAAAGGAAACCAGAGCCCCTTTTTCATATTTATCTTTAGGATCTTTTCTTGAAATGCTAACCTTTCACTGAAAATTTTACTGGAATCTCCAAAGAAAATTAAAGTACAGCGTCATTTAAAAATCAATTCAGCAAACATTTTTGAGTACCTACTATACATGGGCATTGTGGAAGGGATATAATGAGTGCCACATTTATACAAATACATTTAATAAAGTATGATAAGTGCTTTAGTGAGTCAATGGACAGAATTGCTACTGCTCACATATAGGTATTTTTTAATGACCCTTGATATCTCTTTATGGTATTTTCTTATCCTATGAATCTTGGAGCTCTTTGACTTTTGTCAAAGACAGCAACCTAGTCTGACTAATTTTTGTGAGCCTATGTTGTCTCATAATGATGCTATTTTTCCTTTTCTTTTTTTGAGATGGAGTCTTGCTCTGTGGCCCAGGCTGGAGTGCAGTGGTGTGGTCTTGGCTCACTGCAACCTCTGCCTCCCAGGTTCGAGGAATTCTCCTGCCTCAGCCTCCTGAGTAGCTGGAATTACAGGTGCCTGCCACCACGCCTGGCCAATTTTTTATATTTTTAATAGAGACAGGGTTTCATCATGTGGGCCAGGCTGGTCTCAAACTCCTGACCTCGTGATCTGCCAGCTTCAGCCTCCCAAAGTGCTAGGATTACAGGCATGAGCCACTGTGCCCAGCTGATGCTACTTTTTCTTACATTTTCCCCAATTATGAGTAGTAGTCAGTTCTAGAATTTTCCTGGGAATTGATCATCAATTTGTCTGGTTTATGCTTTTCAACATTTCTATCTGGGCCTGGGTGTGGTGGCTCATGCCTGTAATCCAAGCACTTTGGGAGGCCAAGGTGGGCAGATCCTTTTAGGTCAGGGGTTCAAGACCAGCCTAGCCATCTTTCAGTAAAGATAGTGAAATCCCATCTCTACTGAAAATACAAAATTTAGCTGTGTGTGATAATACCCGCTTGTAATCTCAGCTACTCAGGAGGCTGAGGCAAGAGAATCACTTGAACTCAGGAGGCAGAGGTTGCAGTGAGCTGAGATAGCGCCACAGCATGCTAGCCTAGGCAACAGAGAGAGACTCTGTCTCAAAAAAAAAATTATCTCTGAACGTTGTTAGCTTATCTGTGTTTCTCTAGGTTTCCTCTGCAGACAGGAGATGGAGACTCAATATTCTGTTATAATCAAGCCATCAGCAATGTGGGGCTCATAGTCTTATATTAGCCTGGTCAAAGTCAATGTGGGCACTGGGTTTCTAAGCTTGCGCAAAGGCACCTTACTCACACCCTTCCCGCAAAAAAGTTCCAGAATTGGTGGAGCGATTCCCCTTGGTCACTTAGAATGCATGTACTAGAATGTTCTGTGGGCTTAATCTAAATTTGCTCCAAAGTTATTGTAAGAATTACTTACTGATGATAAAGAAGTACTTTTTCCTTGAACTATAATTTTCTAAAATGTTTTTCTGCTTCCACAGAAAAGCACAGGTTTCTTCCAGTTGGGGGAGGGCAGTGGTGGTGGTGTGCGAGTCATATCTAGACTGTAGGAAGGGTTTGGTTTGCCTGTGTCCCTACTCCATGTTAAAGCATAACTATATTTCACCTTTCTTCCCTGTGAGGTCATAGTCCTCCCTCCATCTGTACTGTGGGCATATTTTGCTTTAGAATAATCTTCAGTATTCAAAAGGTGGGGATGTGCGTGAGTGTATCTGATGCAACATTTTAAGGTAAATCTTTGCTTCTCTTCTTCTCAGGTAGAATCATGTAAACAGAAGCCTATCCAGTCTCTTACAGTTAGAAAGTGAGTGCACAGAATTATGCTGTTTACGTGGAATTTCCCTGAAGGGTTGATCAGTGATCCCAATGGAGATTCTGGATATTACTGTTAATACTTTATATCTCTCTGATGCCTTTAGATGTAATACCTGAAAACCATCAGCTTAGACTGAAGTGATCCACATGTTTAATGGCTCAGTAAATCATCCAAAGCCAGCTGAAAAGTCAGAACAAAGACTGTGAGATACAGTTTTCTGACGGTATGAAACAAGTTGAAATTATAACTAATGATTCAGAGATAAATGGGGAGGATAAAGCGACTGTTGAAGGTTAACAGAGATGGAATAGCTGCCAAAACAAGAATTGTGGATCAACCTGTGCATAACTAATCACTGTGCTGGGAACTTCACTGGAATGCAGAACTTCCCTCTAATCTGCTGAGGAAGTCAGTTTGGGTAGATAGGCAGGAGGTCCAGTTCCCAGGTAGAAATGGGAAAGAGTGGAGGATTGGCTGGGGGAAGGGGAAGGAGGATTACCTGGAAGGGTTAGCGATCAGGAATCAAATTAGAAGACCACAACAGAGTGCTGTGGTAGGAAGTTCTGGGAATAATTTGGCAATGTATCTAAAAATGGTAATAGTAATTTTCCTCTGACCCAGTAACTGCATTTCCAAGAAAATGTATTAAGAAAATAACCAGAAGGGTGTATATGGATTTATAGACAAAAATTTAAATCGTGTTTTTACTTATATTAGTGAAAAATTGGAAATAACCTGAATATTGAAGAGCAGATTAGTAAAATAATGATATAACCATTTAATGAAATATTATGCTAGTAATTAAAATCACGACTTTTGAAGAAAAATGATGTTTAATGCTCATTGGGTAATGTTAATAGCTTGCTTTTTAAACATGATAATGTTTTGTGAATATCTTATTTGTTCATCAGTATTCATCTACAAGATTTTACCTGGGTATATAGTATCCCCTTGAAATGATGTGTTACTGTTGGGAATATGTAGTGGTTCAATTGTTACGAAAAACAGTTTGCCAATTTCTTATGCAGTTAAATATAGACTTATGACCCAGAAGTCCCACTCTTAGATATTTACCAAAAAGAAACGAGAGCTTATTTTCACACAAAGACCTGTATGCAAATTGCAAATGTTTATAGTAACTTTATTTATTTATTCTTCTGAGACAGGCTCTTGCCCTGTTGCCCAGGCTGGAGTGCAGCGGCATGATTACAGCTCACTGCAGCCTTGACTTCCTGGGCTCAGGCAATCCTCCTGCCTCAACCCCCAAAGTAGCTGGGACTGCAGGTGTGCACCACCAGGCTCAGCTAATTTTTGTATTTTTTTGTGGAGTCTCACCATGTTGCCCAGGCTGGTCTCAGTCTCTTGGGCTCAAGCAATCTATTCACCTTGGCTTCCCAAAGTGCTGGGATTACAGGCATGAGCTACGATGCCCAACCTGTAGCTTTATTTATACTTGACAAAAATTGGCAAGAACCCAGATACCCTTCAACTGGTAAGTGGATAAACTGTGAAACATCGTACAAAGAAATACTACTCGGCAATAAAGAATAAATTATTGTTTCACAAAGCAATATGGATAAATCTTAAATGTATTTTACTAGTTGATAGAAGCCAGACCAAAAAGGCTACCTATTGTACAATTCCATTCACATGACATTTTGGAAAAGGCAAAATTGGAAGGAAGAAAAGTAAAAGTGGTTGCCAAGTTTAGGGAATGGGTGAGGACTGACTAGAGAGGGCAGCATGAAGGAAGTTATAGAGCGATGGAACTTCCCTGTAGCAGGACTGTGATGGTGGATACAGGACTATGCATTTGTCAAAATCCATAGGACTGTACATCACAGAAACTGACGTTTTCTGTAGGTAAAATATTTTTAAAAATCGGAATGTGGGGGCAATCCAAATGGAATACAAACAGTAATAAACGAACCTAACTGTATTACAAATAACACTGAAGGCAGCAGGGAAGAAAAGAACCAACTGAAGTTATTTAATAGTATTCTGGCCAGACACTGTGTGGCTAAAGACAAAAAGAACTGTATATAAATACTGTACTCTAATTAATTTATTTCTTAGAGTGTTATGGATTATTCTGAGATGACTTTGATGTATACTAGGATTGAAGAAATAAATACATAGTAGAAAGCAAAAACCAGATTTCTCACTGTCAAAGACAAAGAGAGTTACCTAAGAAGGTAAGAGAAAGGCTAGAATAAACCATTGATGTAGAATTAGAAATCAGAATTATCAGTTTAAATCTACACACACACACACACACACACACACACGCTCTTGAGGAAAGATTAAATAAAATGTGTATAAAAATGGGTTAATATACCTCTATATTGGTATTCCAAACTCTGTCTATTGAGAAGGCCTAGAAGTAATGATTTCTCAAGAACAATAAGCTCATATAACACCCAGATGTTAGCGTCTAAGTTCTATTTTGCTGTGACAGGAATGAGAGCTCTATGGAGAAGTGATTAATTCCAGGGCTGGTGCTGAGAAAACACAAGATGAGCCTGGAGCATCTTGTTGCAGCAGAGAGTAGAGAAGTGCTTTAAAAAAGAAAGAAAGAGGCTGGGCATGGTGGCTTATGCCTGTAACCCCAGCACTTTGGGAGGCTGAGGCAGGTGGGTCACTTGAGATCGGGAGTTCCAGACCAGTCTGACCAACATGGAGAAACTCCATCTCTACTAAATATACAAAATTAGCTGGGCATGGTGGTGCATGCCTGTAATCCCAGTTACTTGGGAGGCTGAGGGAGGGGAATCCCTTGAACCCAGGAGGTGGAGGTTGCGGTGAGCTGAGATTGCACCGTTGCACCCCAGCCTGGGCAACAAGAGCAAAAACTCTGTCTCAAAAAAAAAAAAAAAAAAAAAAAAAATGGGAAAGAAAAAGATGGGAGGCTTTCAACAAGACACAGGAGCCAACTTGAAAAATAAATACCCATGAGTCCATACTGATGTAAATAAGTAATAGAGTAAATAAAATAAGAAGGGACAGGTATTCTTTATAGAACAATTCCAATTAATAAATACAGAAGAAATGAGGATCTAGGAAAGCAGCAGTAGAATGCAGTGACAGTTGCTTCAAACAAGATCTTTCAAGGGATGCTAAAATTAGTAGGTGAAAGTTTGAAAAGAAAGAGGAAATTTGCTTGGTTTCAAAGTATCTCCCATAAGATATTTATTAGATATTAATATTTATTATTTATTAGGTATTTTCCCTACAAAAGGGAGAAGTAGTAACTTTGCAGTGGGGCAACCCAACGGACACCACTGTAACCAAATGATGAAAATTAACATCTCTAGTAACAAAGCATATCAACATCATCTATTTCCTAATGTGACACTCTGTGAATGGCATATCACTTCTGTGGGATTATTGCCCAAAATGAATAATTTTCGACCTCAGTTGAATCATGCCAAGACATCAGATTCAAGCAATCCTTTTGCCTTAGCCTCCCAAGTAGGTGGAACTATAGGCATGCACTATCATGCCCAGCTAATTTTTGTAATTTGTAGAGACGGAATTTCACTATATTGCCCAAATTAAGGGCATTATACAAAATAGCTGACCAGCACTTTTCATAAATGCCAAGGTCATTAACAACAAAGACATAATGAATTGTCACAGATTGGAGGAGACCAAGGAGACAGGACAATCAGCGCAGGGTGGGATCCTGGATTGGATTTTAGAAGAGAAAAGGGTCATTTCTGGTAAAACTGGTAAAATCTTAATAAAACTGGTAGTTTAATTACTAGTATTATACTAAGGTTAATTTGTTACCTTTAATAATTACATTGTGCAAGATGTTTTCATTAGCAGAAGCTGAGTGAATGATTGTAGTAGGCATAGTGATCCTCCCAGCTCCTCCAGAGATGTCCATGTCCTAATCCCTGGAACCTATGGAATGTTACATTTCATGCCAAAAGGAACACTGCAGATGGAATTAAGGTCCTGGACCTTAAATTGAAAAGAGATTATCTGGATTATCCAATGTAATTACACGGGCCCTTAAAGGTGGAAGAGGAAGGCAGAAGAGTTGGTCGGAGGGATGTGACGGAAAAAGAAGCAGCAGAGATTCTCAGTGTGGGGGAGACTTAGCCTGTGGTTGCTGGCTTTGAAGAGGGAGGGAGGGGTCCATGAGCCAAGGAATGTGAGTGGCCTCTAGAAGCTGGGAACAACCTGTAGCTGACAGCCAGCAAGAAAATGGGGACCTCAGGGCTACAACTGCAAGAGACTGAATTCTGCCAGCAACTTGAGTGAACAAGGAAATGGATTCTCCTTCTATGCCTGCAGGAAAGAACACAGCCCTTGACTTTAGTTCAGTGAGATCCATGTTGAACTTCTGACCTACAGTGCTGATAGTTAATAAGTTTATGGTATTTTAAGATACTAAATTTGTGTTAATTTGTTGCAGCAACAACAGAAAACAAACATAAGAATAGATGGGGGTTTCCTGTACTTTTTTTTTTTTTGAGGCAGAGTCTTGCTCTGTCGCCCAGGTTGGAGTGCAGTGGCACGATCTTGGCTCACTGCAACCTCCACCTCCCTGGTTCAAGCAATTCTCCTGCCTCAGCCTCCTGAGTAGTTGGGATTACAGGTACATGCCACTGCACCCAGCTAATTTTTGTATTTTTAGTAGAGACGGGGTTTCACCATATTGGCCAGAGTGGTCTCGAACTCCTGACCTCAGACAATCTGCCTACCTCGGCCTCCCAAAGTGTTGGGATTACAGGCATGAGCCACCATGCCTGGCCGGTTTTCTGTACCAATAAACAACTTTTTGGTAAGTCTAACATTATTTCAAAATAAAAAGTTTAAAATGACATAATCACTGACTGTGGAATATTTTGATTGTTTTCAAATTGTTTTTGAACAACTAATTTATTAACTAATTAATTAATTTTGAGGCAGAGTCTTGCTCTGTTGCCTGGACTAGAGTGCAATGGACCCATCTCAGCTCTCCATCCCCTGCCCAGGTTCCAGTGATCCTCTTGCCTTAGTCTCCCAAGTAGCTGGGACTATAGGTGTGTGCTACCATGCTCAGATAATTTTTGTATTTTTTTGTAGAGATGGAGTTTCACCATGTTGCCCAGGCTGGTCTTGAACTCCTGGGCTCAAGTGATCCACCTGCCTTGTCCTCCCAAAGTGCTGGGATTCCAGGTATGAGCCACCATCACTTGCCTGAACTACTTTATAGTGAATATGTTTGCCATAAATTTTTGTGCATATCCTTAAGTATTTCCTAAAATTCATTTCTAGAGGTGCAAGTGCAAGTGTTGGGTTAAAGTATATGCATGTTATCAAACAGTTCTGCAAAGTTTCTCTAAATACTATCAGCTTTTTCATTCTAAAAGCATTTTTCTTTTTTTAAAAAAATTATTATACTTTCAGTTCAGGGTACATGGGCAGAACGTGGAGGTTTGTAACATAGTTATACATGTGCCATGGTGGTTTGCTGCATCCCATCATCTACATTAGGTATTTCTCCTAATGATATCCCTCCCCAATCCCACCATGCCCTGCTATCCCACCCTTAGTCCCCCACCCCTCAACAGGCCCCTGTGTGTGATGTTACCCTCCCTGTGTCCATGTGTTCCCATGGTTCAACTCCCACTTATGAGAACATGCCGTGTTTGGTTTTCTGTTCTTGTATCAGTTTGCTGAGAATGATGGTTTCCAGCTACATCCATGTCCCTGCAAAGGACATGAACTCATCCATTTTTATGGCTGCATAGTATTCCATGGTGTATTTGTGCCACATTTCTTTACCCAGTCTATCATTGATGGGCATTTGGGTTGGTTCCAAGTCTTTGCTATTGTGAACAGTGCCGCAATAAACATATGTGTGCATGTGTCTTTATCATAGAATGATTTATAATCCTTTGGGTAAATACCCAGTAATAGGATTGCTGGGTCAAATGGTATTTCTAGTTCTAGATCCTTGAGGAATTGACACAGTGTCTTCCACAGTGGTTGAACTAATTTACACTCCTACCAACAATGTAAAAGCGTTCCTGTTTCTCCACATCCTCTCCAGCATCTGTTGTCTCCTTATTTTTTAATGACATTCTAACTGGAGTGAGATGTGGTTTTGATTTGCATTTCTCTAATGGCCAGAGATGATGATGAGCTTTTTTTCGTGTGTTTGTTGGCTGCATAAATGTCTTCTTTTGAAAAGTGTCTGTTCATATCCTTTGCCTACTTTTTGATGGGGTTGTTTTTTTCTTGTAGAGTTCTTTTTGATTCTGGATATTAGCCCTTTGTCAGATGGGTAGATTGCAAACATTTTTTCCCCATTCTGTTTGTTGCCTGTTACTCTAATAATAGTTTCTTTTGCTGTGCAGAAGCTCTTAAGTTTAATTAGATCCCATTTATCTATTTTGGCTTTTGTTGCCATTGCTTTTGGTGTTTTAGTCATGAAGTCCTTGTCCATGCCTATGTCCTGAATGGTTTTGCCTAGGTTTTCTTCTAGGGTTTTTATGGTGTTAGGTCTTATGTTTAAATCTTTAATAAAAGCATTTTTCAATTTGACAAAAAAAATCATGCTTTAATTGTTTTAAATTTTTTCTATTATTGAGAAGAATAGCAATCTTTGTATGTTTGTCATTTGCCCTTGTTTTTGTGTATAAATTACTTGACCGTGACTTTTACACATTTCACTCTTGGGTGTTGTCTTAGTCTGTTCAGGCTTCTATAACAAAATACCATAAACTAGATGACTTATAAATAATTTACTTCTCACAGTTCTGGAGACTAGGAAGTCCTAGATGAAGATACCTGTGGATTTTGGTGGCTGGTAAGGGTCTGCTTCATGTATCATAGGCTGCCATCTTCTTTCCATGTCCTCCCTTGGTGGAAGGGGCAAGGGAGTATTCTGGGGCCTCTTTTATAAGGTCACTCATCCATTCATGAGGACTCCCACCCTCATAGCCTAACCCCTAAAGGCCCCACCTACTAATACCATTACATTGGAGATTAGGTTTCAATATATGAATTTTAGGGGGACACAGACATTCAGTTTATAGGGAGGATATTCTCATTTGTCTTAATGATTTGTATCGGGCCTTTAATGTAGTTCCAACTCTTGTGCTTATGTTGAGATTGTCACTTGGCAACTTTGAAGGATTTATGTTTAATTTAGTAAGAGAGTATAAAAGTTTTGTTTGATTTAAAAAAATAAATAGCCTGTCTCCAGGAATTGGAAGAATGGCAATTTATGAGCAGCAGCATCCAAGTAACACGCCAAATTGGCTTTCTTCATTGGTAATCAAATGTTATCTCTGGACTTAGCTGAAGCACTGCAACTCTTTCCGATCAGGCGAGTTTCAGTAAATACTGGTCTCTTGGAGAGTGTAAGTATACGGAAGTGAGACAAGGAATCCATATTCTACAGGCTCATGTCTCCATCAGTGCAAAATCCAATGCAGCCTCCACTCTCTTACCAAGTCTTCCTTTCTCTCACTGTGGTTTTCTGGGAATTTGAGTAAGCCCTGTCACCTCGCTTCCTACCAGTTTTCCTCCCGCAAGGGGTGAGAGTCTCCTTTTCCCTCCAAACCTTTCTTCTAACAACTCCCTGCCATTGCTTCCACCCTAACTAACTTTGTCAGAAAAGTCTCCTCTGCTTTTGATCCACTTATCCACTTGGAGATTTTCCTACTCATTCTCAGGACTTAGGACTCATTCTCATTCTCAGGACTCAGGACGTTAGACTTAGCTGTGAGCATGATGGGAGGTGACTTGGTTGCTGGGGAGCACACAGATTCTTTAGATGTGGTACTGGTAAATTTTAGTTTCATATAAACAGAAATGTGGCTTCTGGCTCACAGTTTATGCAGCTGATTTTGTTACTGCTGACATTTCTAACATGTTAGAGTAACAATTAGTTTTTTTCCCCTGAGAAGTTGGAGGACACATCTCCTGATGCCATGAGGATTCATACTCCCTTCCCCTTGAGTGCAAAGCCTTCTCTTGCTCCTGGACAGTTTTCCAGCCTCTTCTGGGCTTATGTAACATAGTGCACATGTCTCTCTAGAGATATTACCGTGCTGTCTTGAAAGCTCTCCCTTTATGTGTCATGCTTGCCTGCGGTACTGCAAACTGTCAGGACGTATTCCATGTTTTAGTGATTTTTGTGTGTTTTTTTTAGCCTGAAATGATACCTGATACACAGTGTTGTACCGAACCGAGCGTAGAAAGTTAACACCAAGACAAAAGTAGGCCAAATTGCAGGGTCTTTATTGCCGGCGACCACAGAGGACTCACGTCTCTCCAACCCGTGGCCCCGGAGGGAGGGTGTCAATACCTTTTATACCTTTCTCCC